>JALXJV020000011.1:4720673-4804991 GCA_024633595.2 Lepomis macrochirus | reverse complement strand
TCATTTTAACACTTCTTCTCTTTTTCTCTCTAGGTGCCGTTACAGCTTCAATACTATATTTTTTTGAAAAAAATTTTGAACAGGACACAGTCTCCTCCATGATCACAGTCCTCTCTTGAACTAATCTGCAGGTGGCAGAGGTCCCTGTGGATCATCGTGCAGCTACGATGTAGCCTGCAAACTCCACTCAGAGGCAGATATCTACATGACCATACATTACGGAGATAAACAAAGTTATCGGAACGTATTTCCTGGTTTGCAGTCGGTGGATCCTGAAGCCTGCGACACATCTGGGACTGTCACCAGTTAATCCACTGTCACACCGGCACGAGTTTGACAGCATGACGGCGTGTCAGCTTCTCAAACTCCGCACCGCCTTCCACAACGAGGCCCGCAGCAAATGCTGCACAGCCAAAAACACCTGAACAACTGGCAGATCATCATGAACTATATGAAACACAGAAAAGAGAAAATTAACATGTAGAGATGTTCTTCACTCACTGTACCACACTCTGCAACTCCACGCTCCTGTCACTCTGAGAGAGAGATCCTGATCATCCAAAGACGCAACTGTAGGACAGAATAAGAGTGAATGTTTTTGAATGTGTTGAGTTCTGTATGTTCAGGCTTTTGCTTGGTTGTAACGTGCAATTTAAATTAAATAATGAAAACTTTATTATGTGAATGTAGAACTTGACAGAAGTAATGTTACTCTAAGCATGTGTATAAGTTTAATTATGGGATTGGTATTTTTCTTATTAGAGCTACTAGGTTAATCTAAATGACCTTGATTAGTTTGGTTTGAGGATTCAGTAGCATTTTTTTATTATTAATGTGAGAAAGTAGTATTATTAGTATTTATTTGTAACTAATTCATGTTTTTTGGTTTGTGTATTCGAAAGGTTATCAACCTATACTGTTCCATCCCTGATCTATCAAACCATCTTTAAGAAAATAAAGAATCATAAAGGGAACAGATTCGAGTTGTCCTTTGCGTTCTAAAGAGATAAAGCAGTTTTCAAGTTTGGGCAGAGCTGTGGTCAGTCTAAAACACACAGAACTTGAAAGAAACCATGAGGAGGCAGCAAGGAAGACCGCCACAGCCAAATACCTACAAAGAGTGAGGCAGGTCCTGAAAAGTCAGCTGAATGGGAAAAACAAGATCCGAGCCATCAACACAGTAGTCATTAGATACCCCGCTGGTATAATAAACTGGCCAAAGGAGGAGATAGAGGCTACTGACATCAAGACAAGAAAGCTCCTCACAATGCATTGAGGGTTTCACCCCAAATCCAGCACCCTGAGCCTGTACACCAAGCGTAGCGAGGGAGGCCGAGGGCTAGTGAGTGTCAAGACCACTGTCAGTCTTACATCAGGAAGATGGCCCCCAAAGATGAAGGGCTTAGTGAATACCTCAGGCAGCAGAAACCCGAAGGTGAGGACAAGGAATATGAAGAACCGTCATGGAGGGACAAGCCGCTGCACGGCGTGTACCACAGTCAAACAGAAGAAGTGGCTGATATCAAGAAATCCTACCAGTGGCTGGAAAAGGCTGGACTGAAGGACAGCACAGAGGCACTAATCATGGCGGCACAAGAACAGGCACTCAGTACAAGATCAATAGAGGCTGGGGTCTACCACACCAGACAGGACCCCAGGTGCAGGACTGTGCAATGCAACACCTGCGACAGTACAGCACATAACAGCAGGGTGTAAGATGCAGGCAGGAAGTGCGTACATGGAACGCCATAACCAGGTAGCTGTCATAGTGTACAGGAACATGACACGAGTATGGGCTGAAAGTTCCAAGGTCAAAATGGAAGACACCTCCTAAGGTAGTTGAGAATGACCAAGCTAAGATCCTGTGGGACTTCAAGATCCAGACTGACAAACTGGTGATGGCTAACCAACCAGACATCGTGTTGATCGACAAACAGCAGAAGAAGGCAGCAGTGATAGATGTGGCAATCCCAAGCGACAGCAACATTAATAAGAAGGAACACGAGAGGCTTGAGAAATACCAAGGGCTGAAAGAGGAGCTAGAAAAGATGTGGAAAGTAAGAGCAACAGTGGGGCCAGTGGTAATCGGAGCACTGGGGGCTGTGACCCCCAAACTGGGAGAGTGGCTACAGCAGATTCCAGGTAAAACATCAGAGGTCTCTGTCCAGAAGAGTTCAGTCCTAGGAACAGCTAAGATACTGCGCAGAACCCTCAAACTCCCAGGCCTCTGATAGAGGACCCGAGCTTAAGGATGACACATACCACCCCGCAAGGGGTGAGAGGGGGATTTTTTTTCTTCTTATGTTGTATGTGTGATGGTTTGGCAATATTGTTACACATTTATGCCAATAAAGCCAATTGAATTGAATATATCTCAGTCAATGCAGTGATCATCTGACACAGATCTTACAGTGTGCAGCCTTCATTTGCTCTGCAGAGACTAAAGACGCTTTTAATGCTCCGTTAATGGAAAGTGAAAGTGTTTCACTTGTCGACTTGTTAAAGAGACTCAGGCTGCTTTCCAACACGGTCACAGGTCCATGGTGGCTCACTGGGTTTCAGTTGTATTAGTAGAACATTAAAGCCTTAAACTGAAAAGATATTTGCCTGATTTTCTGAATGTTTGCATCTGCCAGCTCTGTGACTGTGACAAGTGCCCAACCAGCGTTTTACTGCTTTACTGCTTTACTGCTTTACTGCGTTACTGCGCGCTCACAGCCTGGATGAGCTCATTTCTGTTAATGAAGCACAATGCAGATTACAGTCTGATTCAGTTATAAAAGGTATGAATGGAAAATGTAGAGAAATTAAGAGCAGGCCTACATTAGATGGACCTGTTACTCCTGTGTGTTTTCCTAATGTCATATCTCGCCATAAGGGGGCACTGTTGTGGGGGAAGTGGGGGAGTAGGCCCGCTTAGTAGGGGATGTGAAGAAGAGGGACAGTTGTTGTTAGTTGTTCCTGTGTGAGCATGTGTGTAGGGAATAAAAATGTGTTTGAACTGAAAACGTGGAGTTATCATTTGGACTAACATTGGTAGCAGAGGATGGCTGCTAACTACAGGGTTCCACCAACGTTTGAAGAAGGAAAACCCTATGAAAGCTGGAAGAATGAAGTCAACATTTGGACCAGAGTTACCGATTTGGAAAAGAAAAAACAAGCACTTGCTGTCGCCCTGGCGCTATCAGGACGGGCGTGGATACTGGCGATGGAAATTCGGTAGATGATCTAAATAAAGACACTGGAATGACCACTTTGTTAGCTTAAACTGGATGCTTTGTTTCTTAAAGAGGAAAAGGACAGGATCTACGATGCATACCGGATTTCGACCGGATTATGAAAGAAGCGGACATGTCCATGACGGACTATATTATTGATTTTGAACAACGCTTATTCTCGGATGAAAAAAGTACAACATGGAGCTACCCGACGAAGTTTTAGCTTTTAAGCTTTTGGAGACTGCGTGTTTGGATACTGACTGATAGGCAGTTGGCTCTAACTGCATGCACGGACTTAACTTATGCCTCGATGAAGTCCGCTCTGAAGAGAATATTTGGCGGAAAACGAAAGCGCGCAGCACAAAGTATTAGCCAAGAGTCCGTGGTTTGTGACAGAGCAGCGACGGCAAAAGTAAGTCCTGGCAGCAAAGTGCTCATCAGAAAACTCCACATCCCGCACTAACCCGGCTAGATAAGTATGGACGGCGATCGAAATGTGCAGTGTGCCAAAGTACATATCACTGGGTCAAAGATTGTCCGCGATAAAGGTGAGAGTGTTAAGATTACAGAAGATAAAATTGACATGGAAGAGTGTAATATTACTCTGTGCACTAAAGAATCACCGACAGATGCAGAAATATTCATGACCGAATGTTTTGGATCAGCAATAATAGACACTGCTTGTACTAGAACAGTCTGTGGACAAGAGTGGCTTGACAACTACAGTACTGTGTTACAGAAGAAAAGTGTAAAGATGATGAAAGAAACAGAAGCAGAAAGTCACAGGCCTTTCAAATTTGGAGATGGAAAAGTAGTTTACTCAGGAAAAAGAGTCAAGATTCCTGCAAAGATTGGCAACATGAAGTGTAATATTGAAACAGAAGTGGTACCTGTAAACATCCCCCTGCTTTTGAGTAAGACATCACTAAAAAGGGCAGAGACCGTTCTGGACATGGAAAATGACAGCGCAGTAATGTTCAACCAGCCGGTCAAACTAGACTTTACAAGCTCTGGACATTATTGTGTGAACATTGTGGACAATGAGAATAAAAATCCTTCTCACTCTGATCAGATATTAACGGTTAAAGATGAAATATTGTCAATCACAGACAAGATGGACACACGTGAGAAGATGAAAGTTCTGGAAAAGCTTCATAAACAGTTCGGACATACCTCTGCAGACAAACTACTAAGACTGATGAATAATTCTGGCAACAAGGACGCAGAATGCCCCAGCCTGTTGCAAAAGATCATAAATCAATGTGAAGCGTGTCAGAAATACTGTAGAACCAAACCAAAACCTGCTGTCGGATGGTAACCACTGGCATCTATCACGATAATGAAACGGTTGCTGTAGATTTGCACCGAACTTGAGCCAGGGTCTGGTACCTACACATTATTGACCAGTTTACTCGCTTTAGTGCTGGTAGTGTCCTCACCACCAAGAGGGCTTCTGAAATTGTCAAGCGTTTCATCCACGATTGGATCAGTGTACATGGCCCACCACAAAAGCTATTCAGTGACAATGGTGGCGAAGTTTAATAATGAAGAAGTGAGAGACATGGCCGAGAACTTTAATATTGAAGTTAAGACAACACCTGCCTACAGCCCCTGGAGCAATGGGCTGTTGGAGCGCCATAATCAAACCCTAACTGAGATCATTCTGAAAGTGAAAGCTAGTACTGAATGTGACTGGAGCACTGCAATGGACTGGGCCTTGATGGCAAAGAACTGTATGCAAAGTGTCCATGGGTACAGTCCACATCAGCTGGTGTTCGGGCAGAATCCTAATCTGCCCTCAGTGTTAATAGACAAAGCACCGGCTCTAGAGGGGACTACCAAGAGTGAATGGGTTGCTAAGCACATTTCAGCCCTGCATGCTGCAAGAAAGGCTTTTACAGAAGCTGAATGTTCGGAGAGGATACGGAGAGCTCTAAAGAAACAGTTACGGCCCACTGACGAGCGATATGAACCTGGAGATAAGGTTTATTACAAACGAAGTGGACAGTCCAGAATGGAAAGGGCCTGGAGTGGTCATTGGACAGGATAGTGCAGTTGTTTTTGTCAGACATGGAGGCACCTGTGTCAGAGTGCACCAACTGAGGTTAAGAAAAGTTACTCATGAAAATGAAGAGCCTCAGATTGTCTCTGAGGAGAATAACCAAGGACAACGTACTGTGGACATCATTGAAGAAGAGACAAATGTACAAAATGCAGAGAATGATCCTTTACCTGCTGTTGAAAATGCAGAAGCAGAGCAACCAGAAATTGGTAACATTAACATAAAGACTGGACAAATTGTGACATTTAGAAACCAAGCAACTGGTGTTTCACAAACAGCAACAGTGCTAGGACGTGCTGGAAAAGCCAAAGGAAAATATAAGAACTGGTATAACTTGGAGCTACTTGAGCCTGCGGAGGTAGCTGGTAACAGTGAATCAGCAGATCTGTCACAATTAGAGGATCTTCGTGTCCAGAAAGAGGTTCCAAATTTGGATACTCATGAGGATGTTTTTGTCACTAAGGATGTGTCTTTTGATGAAGCAAAAGAAAAGGAAATACAAAACTGGAGACAGAACGAAGTGTTTGAAGAAGTTGAGGACAAAGGACAAAAGTCTGTCTCCACTCGATGGGTGTGCACTTTGAAAGAGACTGAAAATGGATTAGTTCCCAAAGCAAGACTTGTTGCACGAGGATTTGAGGAGCTACAAGTGTCTGAGCTGCAAAAGGACTCGCCGACTTGTGCCTCAGAGTCACTGAGACTTCTAGTGGCAGTGTTATGTCAAAGACAATGGGAACTCCACTCAATGGACATAAAATCTGCCTTCTTACAAGGCATGGAGTTGTCCAGAGACATTTTTATCAAACCACCACTGGAGGCCAATGGCACAGGGACTCTTTGGAAACTAAGAAAATGTGTGTATGGTTTAGCTGATGCCTCACTGTATTGGTACAACAGAGTTAAAAGCATTATGACTGAGGCAGGAGGTATTGTGTCTAAGGTTGACCCTGCAGTTTTCTACTGGCTTGATGAGGATGCGAAGGTAACTGGTGTACTTGCTTGTCACGCTGATCGATTTCATATGGGGAGGTTCACAGCTGTTTTCAGAGAGTGTCATACCTTACCTCAGGTCAAAGTTCAGTGTAGGTCGTGAAGCTCACAATAACTTTCCCTATGTGGGTGTGGATTTTGTGACTTTGGGCAAGAAGGTACAAATACACCAAATGACATACATTCAGCACTTACAGCCCATACATATCACACCTTCACGGGCAGCAGAGTCCACCTCACCTCTCACAGAAGAGGAGAGAACAACTTAGGTCAAAGATAGGTCAACTTCTGTGGGTTTGCAGACAGAGCAGGCCTGATGTCATGTTTGATGCAAGTAATTTGGCATCTTGTCTCAAACAAGCTACAGTACAGCACATTAATGAAGCTAACAGGGTAGTCTGTAAACTCAAGACCAAGTCAGTTCAGTTGAATTTTCAACAGCTTGGGAAAGACAGTAACTTAAAGATGGTTACATTCACTGATGCATCGTTTGCAAATCTTTCAGATGGGGGTACACAAGGTGGGTACTTTGATTTTTTGATGGGTGAAAATGGGCAGTTCTCTCCTATTTCATGGCAATCTAAGAGAATTAAGAGAGTTGTCAGAAGCACCCTTGCAGGTGAAACGCTAGCTATGTCTGAGGGGATTGATAATGCAATTTTTCTGTCAACCCTGTTTTCTGAACTGAATGCTGGTTGTACTGTTTCTCCTGTACCCATAATCTGTGTCACCGATAATTTCTCTCTTGTTGATGCACTGAAGTCTACTAAGTTTGTTGCTGAGAAAAGACTAGCGTCTGGAAATCAGTTCGATAAAAGAACTGATCCAAACCAAGAAGGTTGATCAAGTGTTATGGTCAGAAACAAAAGATCAACTTGCAGACTGTCTTCTAAAAAAAGGAGCTTCCTCAACCGCACTTCTTAAGGCTCTCTATGAAGGATGCTGGACTGTTAAATGAACTCAAGCATGAGTTCCCCCTTCCCTTACTTATAAGCTTTTATGTTATATTGTTGTTCTTATTTAATTCAACATGACAGGTTAACTGGTCATTTTTGTTTTATTTTTTTTCCTCTCTTTAGAGAGAGGGAGATTGTTACTCCTGTGTGTTTTCCTAATGTCATATCTCGCCATAAGGGGGCACTGTTGTGGGGGAAGTGGGGGAGTAGCCCCGCTTAGTAGGGGATGTGAAGAAGAGGGACAGTTGTTGTTAGTTGTTCCTGTGTGAGCATGTGTGTAGGGAATAAAAATGTGTTTGAACTGAAAACGTGGAGTTATCATTTGGACTAACAGGACCCATCACTGCTGCCTTCAGCTAGAAGTAACAGCAGCACAGAAGAAGAAGCTGCACCGGCCTCCAGCAACTTGTTTCCCTCCCTCACATTTAAATAGGCCACATTTTGTCCCTGACTGATGTGGACTGTGTGAGTGACTGACTGGTCTCTGAGTAAACCGCCTCCTATGAGCCAGCTCTGAAATCACCTGAGGAAGGCAATGCCAAATAAAACTTTACATTAGGAAAGAGGGGATCTCTCTCTCCTCGCTCGCCACATACCATCACACTGTATAAACAAACACTTAAAGTTTTGGACTAAACATCAGTACGTTTTCATCATTGCCCAATATCAGCAAAATACAACTTGTTGAGCTGAAAAACCTGCCCACTAGAGTCTGTCAGTTTGGTGCTGTGGTGTTGTGGAGCCTAGGGGTGTGCATCTTCACTGGTCTCACAATTCGATTACGATTATCAGGTCAGTGATTCGATATCACAAAGCATCACGATGAGTCACCTCAAGGGCGGGAATTTCTAGACACCTCGTTACGATTATGAGGCTACGATGAGATTGTAAAACGATGAAGATGTATTTTTCTCACTGTGTGACTACTTGGTACTTTTAAAACAAAGTATTTGTACCAATCCAAAAAAGTAGGTAGTAATGAAATGCAGATATTTAATGTTACTTCATATAAATGTAGCTAACATAGCATAGCATTACTCCATTATTACAGCATTATTACTGACCTCTGCTGCTGTTTTCATTTCTGATGCTGCTGTTATTAGTATAGAGTCAGATACATGTTGAACTACGCACTTTACAGGGCTGCAGCCAAACCACCTTCACTCCACCTTAATATATCTGTTCCTGTTTTTGTCTTGTCTAGCGTAGTTACATGTTTGTTTCTTCTAATCTGATTATTGTAATCTTGTGTTGAGCACCATGGGCCTTGAGAAACGGCTATTCGTTCATTTGTGTACTCGATATGTGGATGAATGACCACAAACGAACTTGAAGTAGCAGCAAAAAAGCGTCCTGCTCAGCGTCCTGACCGCAGTCTGAAGAGGAGATGTTAGCTAGCGCTAACGGCCTTCACTTTTCCAGCAGTTGGAAAACAGACAGACTTTAATTAACGGACACGCTGTGACCTGCAGCGTACATTTACTGCCAGACTGAAACGTAGCGCTCATCTTTTCCTCCTCTGCTTTCACCGTCACCTACTGCCGCCTGTCCTGTAGCTGTCCTATGAAGAATGAGCAGAGGACGCTAGCTAAGCGCTGCCGTGCTGCACAGTGTGCGGGTGAAAATCATTAACGTTAGTTTGATTTTATTGATCATGTCAAAGTTTAGTAGCAGCGGTCATTAAACAGCTGTCTGTCTGTGCTGAACAGGGAGAACCACACGTCTCCGTTGTGTTCACACCACAGATGGTCCGGAGCTGCACTTCCACATTTCTGAGTTCCGCCTTTTTCGTTCCGTTGACATTACGTTATCAGTTAACCTTTAGATAATCCATAATTTACATTTGTCTTTGGATTCAGAATCGCCAAAGTCCGCATCGCAAAGCATCTAAAGATCAGTTATTTTCCACACCCCTAGTGGAGCCTGATGGCTGACGGCACAAATGAGCCTCCAAAGCTCTTTGAGGCTCGGGGCTGAATGAGTCTGTGGCTGAAGGAGCTCCTGAGCTGCCTCAGCTCAGCATAGAGAGGATGAGAGGGGTTGTCCATGATGGTTTTCAGCTTCCCTCTCATCCTCCTCTCAGTCACTGCCTCCACACTGTCCACTTCCATCCCCACCACCGAGCTGGCCTTCCTCAGCAGCTCGCCCAGTTTGTTGGTGCACTTACCAAACATCAATCAACTGTTAATTAAACATATCAGATCTACAACAGTAACAGAGAGTCAGTGAACTAACCTCAGAGTCTCCAGTCTGCAGTGTGGATCCTCCAGAAAACCACACAGCAGTTTCACTCCTGAATCCTTCAGGTTGTTCCAGCTCAGGTCCAGCTCTCTCAGATGGGAGGGGTTGGACTTCAGAGCTGAGGCCAGAGAAGCACAGCTGATCTCTGACAAACTGCAGCGCTCCAATCTGAATAAAGAATAAATGACGGAGATAAAAATCCATTTCTAATCCAATCAGATGGGTTCAGGTTTTAAATGTGGAGCTCAACATTACTATTTCCTAATCAATGAGCTTTCCCCTAAAGTGAGTAGAGGGACTTTGTCATTGTGTTATTGTGGATCATCATAAAGTCAGCCTTCTACAGACATCATCCAAATGTCAGCACAACATTCATACACCTATTCATGTCAACACAGAACAATAACATGCTGCTGATCTCAGGCCAGTCTGGAACTAGAGGAGAAAAACTATATTGATCCTTTAAACAGCTGCATTTGGAAATATGATCTGATCTGTGTGTGTGTGTGTGTGTGTGTGTGTGTGTGTTGTGTGTGTGTGTGTGTGTGTTCTGAAGGATCAATATCAGTGATCAGACATTATTTGTGAAAACTAGAGGTGGGCATAGTTTATTTTTTTAAATCTAGATTAATCTCACTGTAATCTTGAAATTAATCTAGATTAGATTAAAAGGGCTCATTTGAATTGTGCCGAAGGCATTCAGAATATGTGTGCGAACGGGTTTCATGCCAGGTTTCAAGCATCTTCTGTTTCCAAAATGCATCACAAACTGCTTGAGAAAGCTGTTCTACTATGATAATTGGTGATGAAAATAAATCATCAATGTAATGTAACTCTCACATTAAGCAAATTTCAAGGACCGCCTTTTTTCACCTACGTAATATTGCAAAAATCAGGAACATCCTGTCTAAAAATCATGCAGAAAAAGAGTTCATGCATTTGTTACTTCTAGACTGGATTACTGCAATTCCTTATTATCAGGCTCTTCGAAAAAGTCCATTAAGACTCTTCAGCTGATCCAGAATGCTGCAGCACGTGTTCTGACAGGAACCAGTAAAAGAGATCATATCTCTCCTGTCTTAGCTTCTCTGCATTGGCTTCCTGTAAAATCCAGAATTGATTTTAAAATCCTTCTTCTCACATTCAAAGCTCTTAATGGTCAGGCACCATCTTATCTTAAAGAGCTCATAGTACCTTACTACCCCACCAGAGCACTGCGCTCCCAGAATGCAGGGTTACTTGTGGTTCCTAGAGTCTCCAAAGTAGAATGGGAGCCAGAGCTGCTCAGCTATCAGGCTCTCTCCTGTGGCACCAGGTTCCAGTTTGGATTCGGGAGGCAGACACCGCCTCTACATTTAAGAGTAGGCTTAAGACTTTCCTTTTGATAAAGCTTATAGTTAGGGCTGGCTCGGTGAGTCCTAAACCATCCCTAATTATGCTGCTATAGGCTAGACTGCCGGGATTTCCCATGATGCACTGAGCTCCTCTCTCCTCTTCTCTCTTTCTCTCTGAGTGCAACCTCATCCCATTAATGCATGTTACTAACTCGACATCTTCCCATTTCCGTGGTCGTGTGCTTCCTCCTGTCGCTTCCTGCGGGTGTTGCTGGCTCTGGAGCTGTGGAGTCTGGATCTGTGGTTGGGGGTCTCCTGCTGCCCCCGTGTTCCTGCTCGGACGCCTCTGCTACAGTTGCAACTGCTGTTACTAGTCCTATTGCTATTATTACTGTTATTATTATTATCATATTATTATCTGTTATTATTATGTACCATTTTTTATTCAGTCTATAGCACCATCACCTTTATTGTCTGTACCTCTGTGTGTATACTGTGTAGGTTGCCTCCCTCTGCTCTCTCTCTCTCTTGCTCTCTTCCTCTCTCTCTCCCCCTCACCCCCAACCGTCGAGGCAGATGGTCACCACCCTGAGCCATGGTTCTGCTCGAGGTTTCTGCCTCTTAAAAGGAAGTTTTTCCTTGCCTCTGTCGCCTAGTGCTTGCTCTTGGTGGGAATTGTTGGGCTTCTGTAAATAACTTCAGAGTACGGTCTAGACCTGCTCTTTATGAAAAGCGCTGTGAGATAACTGTTGTTGTGATTTGGAGCTATATAAATAAAATTGAATTGAATTGAATAACTGTTGGTGTGATTTGGCGCTATATAAATAAAATTGAATTGAATTGAATTGACTTGGGACTCGTGTAGACCTTAATCCAAGCCCATCAGCTAGTCCAACAGGGTCGTCCAACCGAGGCCCAGCTAGCTCCCCCACCTTCCTTCCCCAGATAGAAACAGATAGATCCATCCGTAGACCACCAAACCGCTGCAGGATGCAGCAGGATAAAGGTCTCCAGACCAGGGGCCTCATGTATAAACGCTGCCTACACATAAAGGTTACGGACGCTGGTTTTCACGCACACGTGGCATGTATAAAAATGAACGTGACGTGAGAATGAGCGGACCCTCCGCAAACTTTTGTCTGGCTCTGTCAGTGAACTCCAAAGTGCCAAACTCACCAAATGGTTCAAAATAGCTCTCTTAAAAATAATCCACTCCAGTTACTGTGCAGATGTCAATGAAGCAGCCAATCAGAAACCTGATTATGTCCGCTAATACACAATAAAAGTCTGATCGTGGTCTCGTAGTGGTTTAATATCAAAATAAAAGTGAATGTGAGAGGAATAGATAATAATGGCTCTCACATATTTAATTTCACTTCATATCACACGCTATCACTTTATCATTTAAACATTCAAAGCAGCAGTTTGATTTGTGCTGCTGCTAGTGAGCCAGAACTATTCCATACTGCACCTTTCAAGTGGAAAAGAAAGAAAAGAAGCCAAATTAGTGCCAAATCTTAAATCAATGTCCGCTAAATATTTCATCAGCCCCCCGGAGCGCAGCGGTCAGGTGGCAGGATTCCGGCTCGCCTTTGCCCGATATTAGACGTGAATTTAGCAGCTGAGTCCTTTTCAGACTCGGCTAACTGATGGAATCATCATAAAAATCCAAGATAACATCAAACAGCATTAAAGAATTGCAGCAGAGAGCGTCAGTAGTTTTGAATCATATCCTCTGTGTTAGTTTTCACTTTATTTTCCGTGTGTAAACACGCTGCAGTGAACAGACTGTGCTGTCAGGCATAGAGCGCACTGAGACGCCGCGCGCCACAAACAGATCTGCTTTCTCACCTCGACTCACCCGGCACATCTTCACCACCTGCACATATGGACTGTGTTTATGTTTTTGTTCTTTTGTTGAACTTCCTTGCAGCGAGCAACGTAGAGACCAACGGAAGAGCTGAACAGAAATTTACAGGCAGAAAATAAGACAATGCATTAGCTTAACACAGAACCAGAAAGTTAGCAGTTTTCACTAAATCCACTCAAATGTACTCAGACACAAACTATAGCAAACTGTAGCCGCTGGTTTTGGTTGCCATACGCGTGCACATGTTGTGCGCAGCAGCTACGGACTGCCTCCATCTAGTTTACGGTGTAAACTCTGTAAAATAAACGCTCTCTTCCTTGGTGTTACCGTGGAAAAGTGTTTATTTCTCTGAGGAAAACACCGTGAACGTCTTGTTATTGCAGTGGTTTCACATTTAGAAGAGGGATATTCTGCTGTCGGACTCACCCCGAAACCAACGTGGCTGCGACACCAGCGAGTGACGTGGACCCACCTCGCGCTGGGAGTCGCAGACAGTTTGTGCCAAAGCGGACATATACTGGAGTTTTAGTAGGCTTTAAAAATGTAACGTTACAAACTGAAGTCCTGACTTGTTCTGTTGGGGACTGTTAGCGGCACTTTATCAGAGGTGCTGAAGTTAACAGCTGAGATTTCTGCCTGATCACAGGTGTTGTCGGTTAGTTTGGTTTCCCCCAGCATGAGCTCCCCGTCTCATCCAGTTCTGTCTGTCAGACGGTCGAGGGGAAGCCAATCAGTAACATAATGCAGTACAGGGTATGTAGTAAAATACTATGAATTCTCTTTAAATAGGCTAATGACAACTTTTTTTTCTTTACATGTCAGGAGGACACAGATAGGGCCTATGTGGGAGAGATTCTGAATGTGCAGAAAGTCTTGAACATGAGCAGATAAGTTACAGTGTCTCTCATACCTTCATTTATTCGTAGCGGCCCGCCACAATATCAGCGCTGACCGCCACATATTGATTTTAGATTTTGTTATTAGGCCTGTTTAAAATCGTAGCTGATTGCAGAGCTGCAGGTATTCGCTCAGCACATCCTCTCGCTCGTCCCTCTCTCTCTCTCTCCCTCATGAACACAGCTGCACAAATCTGTCCAACACAACACTGTCAGTGTCGGAGACCCAGTTTTAAAAAATTATTAGCAAGCCTGTAAGGAGCCAGGCTAATAAGGAGAGCTGAGTTAATGTTAGAGCTGGGTTTTTGAGGCTAGCATGCTGTACAGCTGTGCCACAGTTACACTGTCATTCTGTGGGAAACACTGAGATATGATATGATTAACAGTTATTAACAGATGAGCTAATAAAGTCCAGTCAGTAACTTCATAAAAAGGATTCATTTATCTCTGAGATGAAAAGGAGCCACAAACACATTTAAACAGGTTACTTCCCCACAAAAGACACAAAACAGGAGGGAAGACTTAAACATGTGTGTTGACTCAGTAGGGATATTACAGTTTTTCACAATTGCTAAGACACATTTCTTGAAACCTCCACCCATACTCTCAAAACTTTAAACACAAACCCCAGTCTTTAAACTACATTCACAAAACCTCAGACTCTTCTGGCAAAATCAAACACTTGCCTCAAAACCATGTGACCTGTGTTCAAAATCAAACAATGCATTCAAAACATTAACACAGCCAGTCAATAGGCAAAACATTACAAGCATTCTTTAGACACTACATTAAAAAAATTAAAACACATCGTACAGGGCATGTAGTTACAGAAAATGTTTCATTTTTTTTTGCGTAGAGAAAACACATCTCCCAATTTAGTTTTTTTACAATCACTAACATTTTTTTCCCCATTATTTCTCAGTACTGAGTTTACTTTTTCAAAACTCTTCACACTGTTGTTTGTACCAACATGCAGCTTGCACAACAGTTACAGTAATTTCACACCCAAAATGCACCAAAACTACCAAAACACTGCATAGTTGTGTCAATAAAGTTCCCATTATGTAATACAGTAAGAATGGTAACAGTATGCAACAGGAAGCTATCGAGTTGCAACAGGAAAACAGGAAAACCTTCACTGTGCTTTATCCTTGCCATCAAGTAATTCAAAATAAACTACAGTAAATGAAAATTGCAACGGAAACAAAGTCAGCACTGTAAATGCTTGCAGCACTCCATCAGAGGATATCGCTGCACACATAGTAACATTGGCACCCCTTTGGCGTGGGACACCCACTTACTAGCTCTTTTAGCAATCAAATTTCATTTTGTTTTAGCCAAGTCCATGTAGAAAAAAAAACTTGGGGTTTGTGATGGGCTCCATGACTCTGAAAAAGAAATCCCCCGTGTGGGGGTTAGTCATTGAGTCAGTCTCAGTTTGGTCCACATAGACTTCTGTTGTGCTAACAGTCTGAAGAGTTTTGAAAAAGTGAACTCATTATTGAAAATCTTGCTTGTTAGCAATTGTAAAAAATGGTAAAAAGTATAGTAATCACAACGAAGTACAGTGAATATAGTATACTGTAAGTACTGCAAGTAATACAATATTGAATATCTGTATATTCAAGTAAGCCCAAAGAACAAAAAAAATATAAAGGAAAAGCACATTACACTCAAAAATGTTGTGCAACTGCCACAACGCTGGCCGGGGACTTGACCACATATTGGTTTGATCTCATCATTAGAAATAAGTGTGCAGAATTATGAGTTGCTGTGTGTAAAAGATGACAGTTGTGTTGTAGTTGTGTTTAACTTTTGCTGCATGTTTTTACCATTTTGCATCACAGTGCAAAATGTGTTTAAGTGAGTGAGAATGTGTTTAGAGTTTTGCAAAAAGAGTGGAGGAGATTTGCAAACATTGTCTAAACTACCTGAACTTGTTGAAGGTTTTGCCTACAGAGTGACTGATTGGACAAATGGATTTAGGCCACTGAGCATTGGGTTCAGAGAATGGGGTTTAGTGTTTTAGCAATTGTGAAAAACTGTAAATAAGTTGATCTACAGGAGAAAATATTTAAAAGCAATAAAGAAAGCCTGAGAGCCTCACTATATTATATTCTGTTAGAATTATATATTTTGCCAGATGAATAATATAATACTATATAAATAAGACATTTCCACCATAAATTGGAGCAGAAATTTTCACCAGAATGCAGGAAATTAAGTGTTTGATGCTCAAAATGTTATTAGTTAAATATAATTACTTTTCACATGGCTTTTTGTTACCTGGGAAACTAATTAATATGTTGTTTGTCATTCAGTTATGTGTTTTTTCATGTTTTTAATAACAACAGTAACAACAACAAAAAAATCTGCAATATTCAGGGCAAATAGCCAACATATTTTTTGATGGGGGGCGGTAAGGGACCTGGATAATGGATAGGGGGCGCTGGCCCAAAAAAGGTTGAGAACCACTGGAATAGCCCAACAGGCCTGGGGAGAAGGGGGGTCGGCGCGGGTCACTTAACCTTCTGCCAACCTCCGGGATTTGTCCCGGTTCTCCAGACTGCCGTTTGAAAAGTTCTGAAGGACATTCATTTCTGGCCAGACATCTAACAGCTTGAAATAAATGTGGTCCGATCTGGTCTCACCTCCTCAGGAGGAGGAGAGGTTCACAGGATAGTTGCCGGAGTTACTGATCTAGGGATTATCTGGGCTTGCTCTCTGAAACAAAACATCCCTGAGTTTCCCTCATCTCAGGCTTAAAAAACTCAGAATTTTCACTAATCCCACTTTCTGAAACGGGGCCCTGGAGTGTTTGTTCTCTCTTAATTCTAGCTGTGGGACTGGGCCAAGGTTTAGTTTCACTACTGACCCCTTTGTGTTGTCTTAGTATTCCCCTGTTAGCCTCTCTAGGGTTATGGCTGCTGCTCTCTTTGTGTTTTGGCTTTTAAAACCATTTGGAGCTGAAGAGAGATCTTCTTCTGTTTCACTTTATTTTGTGGAGCTTGGTAACTGTCTCTCTTAGTGGAGACTTTTTGTTCTCTTGTTTTTATGGTCTAAGCAGAACCCAGAAGGCCCTTTACTGTGGTTCTACATTTGTGTTAAACTCTCACTTTCCAATCGAACACCTTTTCACCAAAAACATCCAGTTTATGTTGCTTTCTTTACCCATCGAGCCGGGACGTAACAAAGAGGTTCAGAGTGAATTATCCAGTGGAGATGTTTCTGCTTATATTAAGCTTTTAAATGTGGAGCTCAACATTGCGCTGCCACAGTCAATGGACTAAACCACTGAAGAAGAAAAGAGCCTTTAGCATTAAGATCCTCAGTGTGGATCAGTATAATATCAGCCTTATGTCTGCACTTTAGTGTCACCACAACTTTCACATCATATTAATCTCAGCACAGAAGAAAAAAATGGTGTCTGACCTCAGAGTCTCCAGTCTGCAGTGTGGACTCTCCAGAAAATCTGACAGCAGCAGCACATCTGGATCAGGCAGCTTGTTCTTACTCAGGTCCAGCTCTCTCAGATGGGAGGGGTTGGACTTCAGAGCTGAGGCCAGAGAAGCACAGCTGATCTCTGGCAAACTGCAGTCCTCCAATCTGAACAAAGAATCAAAGATGGAGATGTGTCTTTCTGTATTTCTTTCTTTCCTACCCACTTCCCCTGAGCCCTTAGTTGCTGTTCTCCAGCAGTCCAATGCTCTCTGACTTTTCTCCCTCCATCCCAGACCGTGTCCCTCCCATCTGTCCACCTGCACCTCATTCCCTCATCAGCTGCACATGTATATGTTCAGGATCTACAGGCCCAGATCCAAGGTTCCTCAGCTAGTTCTTCCGTCCCAGAACCTGCCTGTCTTGATTCTGTGCCTGATCTTTTGTATCTTTGATTGCCTTCCTTGGTCTGCCCCTTTTGAGTTGTTGCCTGTTTGGACTCCCTTCCTGGTTTTGATCCCAGCTTGCCTCATGACTCTGTAAGCTATAGGAGCTCTATTTCATCAATAAACCCCAGAACTAAATCAGTCTGCCTCGTCATCTGCATTTGGGTCCTGTTCTTGTTACCCTGCCCCACCAGCTGTGACAAAGTCCACCTATAATCAGATGTGTTCAGGTTTTAAATGTGGAGCTCAACATTACTATGTCCTAATCAATGAGCTTTTCCCTAAAATGAGTAGAGGGACTTTGTCATTGTGTTATTGTGGATCATCACGATGTCAGCCTTCTACAGACATCATCCAGTTTCTTTTCATCATCATATTTTTTTTATCATTTACTGTTTATTTGACAGGGACAGCGTACAACTACAACAATTGCACCAGAGTTAGCTAACAGCTAATTTGCATATGTTGTCCCTGGGCAGGTAGACGAAACAAGAAAAAACAAACAAACACAGAGCAACCACTACACTACATAAATTTACAAAAATACATATTAGCCATCAATTCAAAATTAATAAAAATGGTTTGATATATACACCAAATACAAAATATAAAATACAATCGTTAATGAGGACACTCTTGTGCTAATTTTAGCCAGTTGTTAGCCTCTCTAGGGTTATGGCTGCTGCTCTCTTTGTGTTTTGGCTTTTAAAACCATTTGGAGCTGAAGAGAGATCTTCTTCTGTTTCACTTTATTTTGTGGAGCTTGGTAACTGTCTCTCTTAGTGGAGACTTTTTGTTCTCTTGTTTTTATGGTCTAAGCAGAACCCAGAAGGCCCTTTACTGTGGTTCTACATTTGTGTTAAACTCTCACTTTCCAATCGAACACCTTTTCACCAAAAACATCCAGTTTATGTTGCTTTCTTTACCCATCGAGCCGGGACGTAACAAAGAGGTTCAGAGTGAATTATCCAGTGGAGATGTTTCTGCTTATATTAAACTTTTAAATGTGGAGCTCAACATTGCTCTGCCACAGTCAATGGACTAAACCACTGAAGAAGAAAAGAGCCTTTAGCATTAAGATCCTCAGTGTGGATCAGTATAATATCAGCCTTATGTCTGCACTTTAGTGTCACCACAACTTTCACATCATATTAATCTCAGCACAGAAGAAAAAAATGGTGTCTGACCTCAGAGTCTCCAGTCTGCAGTGTGGACTCTCCAGAAAATCTGACAGCAGCAGCACATCTGGATCCGGCAGCTTGTTCTTACTCAGGTCCAGCTCTCTCAGATGGGAGGGGTTGGACTTCAGAGCTGAGGCCAGAGAAGCACAGCTGATCTCTGGCAAACTGCAGTCCTCCAATCTGAACAAAGAATCAAAGATGGAGATAGTGTCTTTCTGTATTTCTTTCTTTCCTACCCACTTCCCCTGAGCCCTTAGTTGCTGTTCTCCAGCAGTCCAATGCTCTCTGACTTTTCTCCCTCCATCCCAGACCGTGTCCCTCCCATCTGTCCACCTGCACCTCATTTGCATTTGGGTCCTGTTCTTGTTACCTATGGGATTAAAATCCTGCCAGGATTCAAAACTGAAAATAAAGTTCTGAAAGGTTGAAACTAAGTGTTTGAAAACTCAAAATCTTACAAAAAAAAAGTTTTGCAAGATCGAAAACTAAGATTTGCAAGCTTGCAAAACGTAAAAAAGTTTAAAAAAAATCTCAAACATTATGCTGTTTTTGAGTTTTCCTTCTTCAGAACTGCAAAAATTTTTTACGATGTTGCGCAACGTTGCGCAAACAATTTTTCAGAGTTTCAAATTTGTCAGTGTTCTCCCAGTGTATTAGTTTGGTTTCAGGTTTGAAACCTTGTAAATGCCGACCTGCAAACTGGTGTGCAAATGTGTGAAAAAAAGTTTTGAAACTCTGAAAATTGAGGTTCGAAAGGCCGAATCTTATGGTGCATTAGTTTGTTTTCCAGGTTTGAAACCTTGTAAATGCTGATCTGAAAACTGGTGTGTGAATGTGTGAAAACAAGTTTTGAAACTCTGAAAAATGAGCTTCAAAAGGGCGAAACTTTATTACATTACATTAAATTTGCACTCCTACGGCAGACTATTTTTTCAGAGCTGAGTTTACAACACCCACTTTGCGGAGATACGCCCACACAGTTGCGAGCTTGCGATTCACGTGATTTGTGGCAGCGTTGTCTCGCAGCTCCGCTCTGAAACTCTGAAAATCAGACTGAGCGAAAATGAAGCTTCGCAACCTTGCAACTTAAAAAAAGGCCTGGAGGCAGGGCCTTCTGCTCTTGGCCAATGCTTGGCTGTCTGCTGATGTACAGTCCAATCACAAGTCATTTTTACTGGATAGAGGGATTGACAGACTGCTCCGCCAATGACAGACGCGACAGGATCCGTGTTCAGGAAGCACGGCTCCCTGGGCGGGCTGGCTGTCTGCGTCCAAGCGGTGCGTGGATGTGCAGAGGAAATGTGCGACGGGTGGAAGCTCAGGGTGGTTTGTTCATCACCGCAATGTCACCTGTGGTGTTGTGTCGGGAGATGCAGTAACTGAATCAGCGGTGAGTAAGAAATTGTAAATAACATGTCATTTGTTAAGCTACGAGGAAAGGAAAAGTCCGCTAGCCGCTAGGCTAACTTATGCTGCGTAACATGCAGGCAGTAAACAGTTTACAGTGAACTATCAGTGGAGACTATCAGCCTGACAAATCTCCACAGTTATTACGCCAAAATGTTGCCTTTGTTAAGTGGGATTATTCTATTAAGCCACGTTTTGTTTGTGGCAGTGGAGTCATTTTAAAGTTGACTTTAACCAGTAACAACTGTTTGTGTTTTTTCTTTTATAAAGCACTGAAGACGAGGCAGCATGCTGTGGTCATCACTCACAGGTGTCACGATCCTGTCATGTGTGCTGTGGTTTTGGGTTTTTGTTCTGAGGGTTTTGGTTTTGTAGCTTCATGTTAGTCTTGTCTTCTGTCCTGTTTAGTTATGAGTTTATTCCTGCATCTGTTAGTCTCTGTTTTGGTATTTTCCTGATTTCAGTTCTGTCACTGTTTTATGTATTAGTTATTTACTATCTGTCTTGTCTAGTGTTTTAGTCCCCAGTCCTGTTTTTCAGTTGGTTCCGTGTCTGTTCGTACTCCGTCCTGTTTGTCAGTGGTCATGTTTCTGGTCTTGTGTTCTGTTAGTTCAGTGTCTCAGTTCATGCCTTAGAGTTTACTTCTGGTCTGTTTTTTTTTGCCCCTATCCTTGTGTTATAGTTGGTCAGTGCTTGTCTGGTATTTTGTTACATGTGTTCCGTCTGTATTGGTTAGTTATTCTGCCCCATGTCTTCCTGTCAAGTGTTTTGTCTGTTCCCCCAGTTTTCACACTGCCTGCCTGCCTCTCTCTGTTTTCCCTTGCTCTCTGTCTGCCTGCCTTGTTAGTCCTGATCCCATTCACCTGTGTTGCTCCCGCCCTGCTCGTTAGTCCCATGTGTCTATATATATACCTGGTGTTTCCGTTTAGTCCTTCGGTCATTGTATTGTCGTGTTACAAGTCTGTCCTGCCCTGCCACTGCCTGTTACCTGTGTGTTTTGGATTACTTTGTTTGGACTCTGTTTATCAGCCACTCAGTTGTAAGTGTGCTCACCTTTTGTTTGCTCAATAAACCCCTTTTGAACTGTACCTGCTCTGCATGTCCTGCATTTGGGTCCACAACCTGCTACCCTGCACTCCACCCTGCACCCACCGTGACAACAGGGAGACGAAAAGAAGGAGAAGGAGGAGAGCAACAGAAAAAATTACTTCTAAATAATAGAATAAATACGGTTTAATCCACTGCACGTCTTGTTGTTTATGTGTAAATACAGAGGAAGCATTGGAGAACTGCACATAGCTCGTTGTTACTGTGTTATTTGAGCATGGGAGAGCAGCCCACATCTATAATAATACTCTGTAGCCACGATACAGTCTGTGGGCCCTCGCACTTGTAGCGCGTTGGGGTGTGTGGCTTCCGCGTTGCCTATTGTGAACCCCTGCCTGTGCGGCTGTGAATTTTCTTTGCGCTTCGGAGGCTGCATGAAGGTTTTGTACCTTACTTCCTGTTGCCAGCAGGTGGCTCTATGACTGGGGGTGAATCTCGGCATGTACATGTGTTAAGTGCGGGACTCTTATTAAATGTGTAAAATTTCATACCGATCTGAGCATCTACAATGAAGTTACAACCACTTCCTTTGTCATGGCGAAGACTTGATCTTTGACTCCACGCCACGGACACGGCCATTGACATATATGCGCAGATAGCACAACTTTACATCGTCAATGCCTTTAGAAGGCACAGCAGATATTTAAAGTCGATCCGACTCTATCTCTAGGAGGAGTTAATTAAAATACAGTGTGTAAATCACCAAAACTTTGCCATAAAATTCAAAATGGCCGACTTCCTGTTGAGTGTAGGGCATCGCTCCAAGAGGCTTTTTTGTGCGTCTGGACATGATAGATGTACCACAGAATTTTCGTACATGTAGGCCAAACGTGTGGCCGGGGCTGCTTCGTTAAAGGTCACTTCCTGTTGCCAGCAGGTGGCGCTATGACTGTGGGTGAATGTCGGCATGTAGATTGGTTCAGGGCGGGACTGTTGTGAAACGTGTAAAATTTCGTGCAGATTTGAGCATGGACAGCCAAGTTACTACAACTTCCTGTTTCATGGCGAATAATAGACGCCACGGACACGCCCATTGACGAAAATGCGTAGATAGCACAACTTTTCATCGTCAATGCCTTTAGAAGGCACAGCAGAAATCTGAAATCGATCGGACTAAATCCCTAGGAGGAGTTAGTTACAATACGGAGTGTGTAAATCATCTAAAAATGGACGCACAATTCAAAATGGCCGACTTCCTGTTGAGATTAGAGGAGTGATCCAAGAGGCTTTTTTGTGCGTCTGGACATGGTAGATGTGCCACAGAAATTTCTTAAATATAGGTCAAACGTGGGGCCGGGGCTGCTTCGTTAAATGTCACTTCCTGTTGCCAGCAGGTGGCGCTATGACTGTGGGCTGAATGGCGGCATGTAGACTTGTTCAGGGCGGACTCTTGTCAAACGTGCAAAATGTCGCGCAGATCTGAGCACGTACACTGAAGTTAGAACAACTTCCTGTTTCATGGCGAATCGTCGACGCCACGGACACGCCCATCGGCGAAAAGGCGCAGATAGCACAACTTTACATCATCAATGCCTTTAGAAGGCACAGCAGAAATTTGAAGTCGATCCGATTAAATCCCTAGGAGGAGTTCGTTAACGTACGGAGTGTGCAAATCGTCCCAAAATGGCCACCAAATTCAAAATGGCGGACTTCCTGTCGAGTTTAGGGCATCGCTCCAAGAAACTTTTTGTTACGTCAGGACATGATACATGACCCCAAAAAATTTCCTGCACGTAGATCAAACGTGCGGCCGGGGCTGCTTCGTTAAAGGTCACTTCCTGTTGCCAGCAGGTGGCGCTATGACTGTGGGTGAATGTTGACATGTATATTTGTTCAGGGCGGGATTCTTGTCAAACGTGTAAAATTTCGTGCGGATCTGAGCATGTATAGCGAAGTTACTACAACTTCCTGTTCCATGGCACAACTTTTCATCGTCAATGCCTTTAGAAGGCACAGCAGAAATTTGAAGTCGATCTGACTAAATCCCTAGGAGGAGTTTGTCAAAATACGGAGTGTGTAAATCATCCAAAAATTGCCATAAAATTCAAAATGGCCGACTTCCTGTTGAGTTTAGGGCCTCTCTCGTAGAGGCTTTTTGGTACGTCATGACATGGTAGATGTACCACAGAAATTTCGTACATGTAGGTCAAACGTGCGGCGGGGACTGCTCCGTTAAAAGTCACTTCCTTTTGCCAGCAGGTGGCGCTATGACTGGGGGTGCATGTTGGCACGTACATATGTTCAGGGCGGGAGTCTTGTCAATTGTGTCAAATTTGGTCCAGATCTGAGCATATACAGCCAAGTTACTACAACTTCCTGTTTCATGGCGAGTCATCGACGCCACGGACACGCCCATTGACGAAGACGCGCAGATAGCACAATTTTTCAACGTCAATGCTTTTAGAAGGCACAGCAGATATTTGAAGTCGATCGGACTAAATCTCTAGGAGGAGTTAGTTAAAGTACGGAGTGTGTAAATCATCCAAAAATTGACATAAAAATTCAAAATGGCCGACTTCCTGTTGAGTTTAGGGCATCGCTCCAAGAAACTTTTTGTTACGTCAGGACATTCAATTCAATTGAATGATACATGACCCCAAAAAATTTCCCCAAAAAATTTCCTGCACGTAGATCAAACGTGCGGCCGGGGCTGCTTCGTTAAAGGTCACTTCCTGTTGCCAGCAGGTGGCGTTATGACTGTGGGTGAATGTTGACATGTATATTTGTTCAGGGCGGGATTCTTGTCAAACGTGTAAAATTTCGTGCGGATCTGAGCATGTATAGCGAAGTTACTACAACTTCCTGTTCCATGGCGAATAATCGACGCCACGGACACGCCCATTGACGAATATGCGCACAGAGCACAACTTTTCATCATCAATGCCTTTAGAAGGCACAGCAGAAATTCGATCAGACTAAATCCCTAGGAGGAGTTCGTTAAAGTACAGAGTGTGCAAATCGTCCCAAATTGGCCACCAAATTCAAAATGGCGGACTTCCTGTTGAGTTTAGGGTATGGGTTCTTGAGGCTTTTTTGTGCGTCCTGATATGATACACGTCCCCACCAAATTTCGTCCATGTACGTCAAACAGGGACGAGGGGCTAATTTTTCCTAATTTTCTAGGTGGCGTTATTGAGCCATTTTGCCA
Source organism: Lepomis macrochirus (assembly GCA_024633595.2). Lineage (NCBI taxonomy): Eukaryota > Metazoa > Chordata > Actinopteri > Centrarchiformes > Centrarchidae > Lepomis > Lepomis macrochirus. Next base: position 4,780,697 of record JALXJV020000011.1, on the reverse strand, counting down.
TGCCCATCCGCGAAACCCGCAAAATACGAAATTTTTCACCAGTCCTGACATGCGTGCCAAATTTGGTGAGTTTTCGAGCATGTTGCGACCGCGAAAATGGGGCTTACTTTGCAGAAAAAAGAAAAAAGAAAGAAAAATAATCCTAACAGTTTCAATAGGGTCCTCGCACGTTTCGTGCTCGGGCCCTAATAATAATCCTTACAATTTCAATAGGGTCCTCGCACCGTTAGTGCTCGGGCCCTAATAATCCTAACAGTTTAAATAGGGTCCTTCGCACGTTTCGTGCTCGGGCCCTAATAATAATCCTTACAATTTCAATAGGGTCCTCGCACCGTTAGTGCTCGGGCCCTAATAATCCTAACAGTTTCAATAGGGTCCTCGCACGGTTCGTGCTCGGGCCCTAATAATCCTAACAGTTTCAATAGGGTCCTTCGCACGTTTCGTGCTCGGGCCCTAAAAAGAAAAAAAATAATCCTAACAGTTTCAATAGGGTCCTTCGCACGGTTCGTGCTCGGGCCCTAAAAATAATCCTTACAATTTCAATAGGGTCCTTCGCACGTTTCGTGCTCGGGCCCTAATGATAAACAGGGCTCTCCTACATTAGCAAAATATGTATTATATTAATCAGGCTATACAGCCTATTTATATGGATTTTTGTCGTGCAGTGAGTCATGATGTCTCAATTATGACTAAGCTGGGGGGTTCTGTGTGTGGTTGACTGTGTTTTGTTACTTTCTGTTTTTGAATGTGTGAGGCTGGCTGGTGTGTTTTGGTTTGGCTGTCGCTCCGCCCTTCTCTCTCTCTTCCTTGTGGCTCTACCTGGTTTCTTCCTTTGCAGAGTGGCAGGAGGCGTGACTGGTGGGGAAGCATGGGGCTGGCTCACTCACCTGACTGACAGACTGATTAGCACACCTAAATCATATCATGTCTTTCTGTGTTGCTTCATAAGACCTGCAGTTCTCCTCAGTCTTTGCCGGATTGTTACGTTGTATACAGTAGGTCTTTAGTCGGCACCAGCCTTGTTGCTACCTTAAACTCTAAACTAAAGTTACTTTTTGTGGTTAGTAATTGTTTCTCCTTTTTTGGATTTATACAATTTGGAGAGGACATCTTTCCTTGTTTCCTTACCTGCCTGCTTCTCTGAGGAGAACACCGTGCCTGCCTCTACTGCCTCGTGTCGAGCCTGCCACCCAGTTCAATTACTGGCCACCCCTTGTCCTGACTGCACTGCAATAAACTTTGTAAAAGACCTTACATCTTTGTCTGCTTCTGGGTCCTGTTAAACCATATCTGACACAGTGGTTCTTACCTGACACATGATCTGCAACAATGACTATTTATTTTCAATGTAGAATATTCACATCTAGTTCATCTCTAATCTAGTTAATTTCTGACTCAGCGACTGTAACTACAGACAAGCAGCTCACAGATATATTCAGAATAAGTTCAACATTATAGTTTAAACACTCATTAACGTTAGCCTCTTATAAACATGGCATTAGCTTTGTGGCTAATTTAGCAATGTGCAGCATTAGCTGGTGTAAGTGATGTTAAAGACCATTTAGGAGTGGTGAACTAGAGAGAAATGAAGGACCGGTGTGACAGTTTAAGTGGTGGCTGAATTAGTGAGAGACCCAGATGTGTTTAAGACGTGGTTTACTCCTTCACTGCCAACCAGGAAATACGTTCAGATAACTTTGTTTATCCACATGATGTGTGTTTATGTAGAAAAATGCTTCTGAATGTAGTTTGTACTTATTTATCCTGCGCGGTGATTCACAGGGAAATCTCAAAGCTGCAAATTAGTTTAAACAAGGACGATGCTGACTGATCCTGGAGGTGACTGTATCGATGCCCGTTCAAAAGACTGCAGACGTCAAATATCTCATTGGTGTCAGATCATTTTCATGTGTTTACTTAAACACAGCCTGTACAGGAATCAAGCTGAGGTGTTTGACGCTCAGCTGGAACGCAGAGTGATGATGTGATGGAGAATATGTGAGCCTAAATGAATCCACCCCTCCCAGTCATATGAATACTCCTCGAAGCACAGGCCGAGGAGGTGGAGTTGCAGCTATCTTTGATTTAGAATGACAGCTTTAGTACTGCGTTTATCTCTCTATTAGATTCAATTGGCTTCTCTCAGAGTGTTCATGAACCGACTCACTGTTTTAACCACACCCTCGACCTTGTTCTGGTATATGGTATTGAAATTGAACATTTTATAGTGTTCCCACAGAATCCCTCTTTATCTGACCACTGTTTGATAACTTTTGAGCTTGTACTGCTGAACTACCCTCCATTGGGCAAAAATTTCTATACAAGATGTCTGTCTGATAGTGCTATAGCTAAATTTAAGGATGCGATCCCATCGGCTCTAAGTTCACCATCAGGTATCAAATTAACAGAGGACTCTTACGCGAATTTCAGTCCCTCTCAAGTCGATCATCTTGTTGATAGTGCTGCAGGCTCGCTGCTCGACTCGACTCTGTAGCCCCTCTACAAAAGAAAATACTAAAACAAAGACTGTTAGCTCCATGGTATAATACTGAAACTCGCAAATTAAAGCAAATAGCCAGGCTGACAGAGAGTCACAGCTCTATTGAGCAAAGTATTCCCATAGCTCTCAGTAGTTACGACTCCATGAGCTTCTTTAATGATAAAATTCTAACTATTAGAAACAAAATCCACCAAGACCTGCCCTCAACTGGCACCGACTTAACTCAATACTCAGGAACTTTAGAAACAGCTGTAAAACCAATTATATGTAGGGCTGGGTATCGTTCAAAGATTTTCGATATCGATACCTCAACTTTGATACCGGTTTCTGAACGATACTTTTTTCTATATTAATTTTATTGGTATAAAATAAAATTTTATTGGTATAAAATTGGTATATTTTCTCAACAAACGGAGAACCATTGTTGTTTGTATAAAGTAACTTAATTATCACATTATTATCATTAACATTTTATTTTAATAATTGTTCCTTTGAAAAATGCTACAGCTTGTCAAAACCAAGACATATTTTCAATGTAACATCGGCATATATTGTGTTTTTATTCCTCTTTCTTTAGTTTATAATGTAATTTCATTGTTTTTAATTATATATATTTTATTGTTTATATATGAATTTGTGCTCTGGCACCATGGCAACCTAAACATTCATTGCAAGAGGCCTGAGAGAAAGAGAGAGAAAGAGAGAGAAATCTCTCATGGAAACAAGTTTCTGCCTCTACATATCTACATTTCCTCCTCACTAGAGGAAGAGGTGTCCAGGCGACAACTATCACAATAGAAAGGAGACTCTTTCTTTCTCCGCTGCAGCAAAGTCACAGACATCAGCCCAAATATTGCTACGTGATGTCACTATCACATGGAAGCGCTTCCGCCGGCTGCACATAGGCTAATGGCGCGTTCAAGACCGGTTGGAACTGTGATTTTTCCCAGTTGAAACTTCTGACTTCCGACATCAAAGCGTTCCAGGTGCATGGTGGTGCATGATCCTATGTATTATTTTAATTTAAATACATGCAAATATACGTTTTGTTGCCTTTTAGTTTATGGTTTACCATTTACAGTGTGTGCTTCCATTGTTTTGTGACGTCATTCAGCTGCTACTCGTGAAGTCGGGGTACAATTTTTTTCTCCAAGTTCACAAGTAGGAAATCCGGCTCCAAGTGGCGTTCCAGGATAGTTTTTCTAGTTGGAGGTCGGAAATTTCACAGTTTCGAGTTGCCCGGAACGCAGCATAAAGGTCCGTGTGCGGCGGTGGCGTCACTTAACTGATCCTCCAGAAACACTTGGAAACATCTAGCGTGTTGGAAGCTACCGCGTGTGGGATTATACATTCATGAAGGGGTTGCTTTTGTTTTTTAGTATACTTAGAAATGTGATTTGTTTATGATGGACATAGTGATAAGATAGGAACAAAATGTCTAGCATCATATTAATCAGTATATAATTAATCATAGAGCTTGTGCAGAAAACAGGAACCACACCTTTCACCTAGTAAACTCTGCAGCATACAGAGCATACACTCATACATCTCCTCACAGACACACACACATACATACACTGAGGATATACTTCTCCTACCCCCATACTCACACACACCATGCCCTTTACACTGGCCAGACTCCATGCACTCCTGCATAAGGTCAGAGGTCAGCCATGAGATTTACATCTTTACCAGACATACCTAAACAAGGCCAAAGGAAGATGTGCAGCTGGGTGCGGTTCCCACTAAAAAGTATTGAACTCGATACCCAGCCCTAGGTTTTATGTTTAGACTGCTTTGCTTCCCTCAATCTTTACCAACTAACTTCAATAATTTCTTCATCTAAACCAGTGTTTCTCAACGGGGGCGGTACCGCCGCCCAGAGGGCGTTCCGAGGACGATGGGGGGCGCTGGAAGCAATATTTTAGAAAGGGGAGCGCTGAGCTGCTTTTGGGGGGCGTTTGCTGGATGGAAATTCTAACATGAGTTTACACTTAAGATTCACAACAATACAAGTTTAAACTTTGAACTACTTGCAAATAATTGTGGTCTGCAACATTAAAACCTGCCAGTTTAGTCCACTGCGACTGGACGAGACTGTGCATTTTTCTCTATCAGCTACTTGTGGTGCAGCGACGTGCTGCCTTCATGGAAACGTGAAGTCAGAGTATCATCTCTAAAATTTTACCCACATTGCGTTTACTGTGTAAACTCTAGAAAACTGACGCTCTCTTTCTAGTTGGAAAAGTGTTTATTTCTCTGAGGAATACACCGCGAACGCCTTGTTATCGCTGTTGTTACACATTTACAAGAGGGATATTCTGCTGTCGGACTCACCCTGAAAGCAACTTCGCTGCAACACCAGCGAGTGACGTCGACCCTCCTCGCGCTGTGAGTTGCAGACAAGAGCCAAAGCGGACATATAGGTAGTTTCAGTCGGCTATAAATTAAAAAACTGAGCCCTGTTTTGCTCTGCACTTTATCAGAGGTGCTGAAGTTAAGGCGTGTGGAATTATTCGTGAGCTTTCTGAGTGATCACAGATGTTGTCAGTTAGTTTCGTTTCCCCAAGCATGAGCACCTCATCTCATTCAGTTTTGTCTGTCAGACGGCGAGGGGATACTTCGAGCGAATCAGTAGCATAATGCAGTAGGCTACAGGGCATGTAGTGAAATATTATGAATTCTCTTTAAATAGGCTAATGACGTTAGACTCCTATAGCCTAACCTCTTTTTTTCTGTACATGTCAGAGAACACAGACCTGTGGCATAGATTCTGAATGTGTAGAAAGTTTTGAACATGAGCAGATAAGTTACAGTATTTCCCATACGTTCATTTATTTGTGGCGGCCTCCCACAATATCAACGCTGACCGCAACATATTGATTTGTAATTGTTTATTTACCAGGCCTATTTAAAATCGTATTTGACTGCAGAGCTGCAGGCAGCGCAAATCTCTCTCTCTCTCTCTCCCTCGGGAAAACAGGTACACAACGCAGCCAATGTCGGAGACACAGCTAATGGAAGTTATTAGTAAGCATGTAAGGGGCCTGGCTAACAAGGAGAGCTAAGTTAATGTTAAAATACATCTGCGTTTTCAAGGATAGCATGCTGTACAGCTGCAGCACAGTTACACTGTCATTCAGTGGGAAACACTGACAGGAGCTAAAGTCCGGTCAGTTACTGAATTAAAACGGATTCATTTATCACTGAGATGAAAAGGGGCCATAAACAATTTAAATAAGTTACTTCCCCACAAAAGAGGAGGTAAGACTTAATCATGTGTGTTGACTCAGCAGGGATGATATTAAATAAGTTGATCTACAGGAGAAAAATATTTAGCAAGAAAAATATAGCAAGAAAAATGCCTCTCACTACATTGTATTCTATATATATATATATATATATATATATATATATATATATATATATATATATATATATATATATATATATATATATACATATACATATATCGAAGTCAATTTATATACCGCAGCAACGCATCACAGACACACACACACACAAACGCTGGTGCGGAGCAGAACAGGCCGTCCACAACTAACCACTGCACCACAGAAAGCAAAATGAAAAACAGCTGCGGGCATCCAATGGCCATCCCTTCACAGAGGGACTATTAGCCCAATGTATAGGCTGTACACTCTGAAACAACTTTGATTACCAATCATTATTGTCTTTCCTTCTCTCACGTTTTAGATGAATTTACTATCACTGTCAACCTACTTACACACAGAGCTGTGACCATAGACTTTATCTTCATCGTATACACCATTCCCTACTGATTTTGGTTTCTACATCCCTGCTTCTAACTTTTGTGTCTGATTGCAGAATGAGTGACTATAAACATGACTGACAGTCGATACAGTTGTTGTATCACAGGTTAATCTGGGCTCTCTGGCACAGCTGACAGCGGTCTCCCATATGTAAGTTGTTACGGCTGTCACCAGCACCTCCCATAATTTACCAGTGCTTGAAGATTATTATTTGTTATGCTAAGCAGGCTGTGCGAACACACCAGGAGGATTGGCGGACGCTTCGAAGGATGGCCCCGCCTACTTCCTGGAGTTCGGGGTATCTTGCCAACCATTGGTGCGGCTTCCCTCTGCCGACCAATCATGGAGCGCCACAATCACCTTGGCCTGCTTAAAAGCCTGCCCAGTCTGCTGTTCGTGGCAGCTATCAGACCCCGATTGCTTGCCTCGTGTGAGATGCCTCCAGGCTTTTGTTGTGATTGTTAGTGTTTGCAGACTTTGTATAAATTGATTCTGTCAAGGTAAGGAAGTGGGCCAGGCTTTAGCATTTAAACCACTGATACACCTGTTGCACTCACCACAGTTTGTTTTATGTTAACTTACACTAGGTTCAGGGGTGCTGTGCGCTTTGTGTTTTGGTTTTTGCAAGTCCTTTAGTTAGAAAGTGTTTTGGTTTATGCTTTTATTTTTTCCTAGTTAGAGCAGAAATCCTCCCTTTTGAGGACCTCCTTTTGTTATAATTGTTTATTGATTTCCGCAGCACCCATTGGCCCATTTTCTGTTTGTGACACTTTACGTTATTTTAATAAAAATCCTTTCTAATTACCAAAAACACCTGGTTTATGTTTATGTCCTGACACCCTAGACACTTCAGGACGTAACATAAGTGGGGGCTCATCCGGGATCCTATTTAAATTGGTTCCTGGTGAAAGGATATTTATTGAAATAGGGTAAGTGAGCACACTTAAGTGATAAGCTGGTACAGCTGACGGAAAAGAGACCATGGCTTCCGAGCGCTTTGACTTAGAGTCATTGGTGGCAAATCCGACTCTTGACCAAATTCATGCCTGTAGAAAAGATGATTTAGTTAAAGTAGCGAGTCACCTCAAGATTCCGGTAAGTAAAACTATGTTAAAAAGAGAGTTGAAATCGTTAGTTGTTGCTACCTTGGTGGAAAGAGGACTGCTTGAACTACCTGTTGCAGTAGAGATAAAAACGCTTCCGGTGGCTGGCTCCTCGGAGACCGAGGGTGTGCAGACCCGTGAGCCACAACCAATCTCTAGGGTGGCAGACGAGGTAGGTGGAGGGTTAAAGACACCACTCACGCTGCCACGCTATGATCCATCAACTGAGAGCAGTGCTCGTTCCAGAGACGAGGCCCGTGTAAAGGTTCGCTTGGCCCGTATCCAGCTTGAAGCTCAAGAAAGGGAACGTCAACAGCACATGCAACTTCAGCTTGAAATCCGAAAGCTCGAAGTAGAGGCTGATAAAGCTGTAAGGCTGCGGAAGCTAGAGCTTGAAAGCTCCAAGGTGACGCAAAGTCCGCCTGCTGCTGCGCCAGGTATGTCATCCACCTCCTCCACCACTCTAAATTCTGCTAATCCGATTTCTCCGGCCTTTGACGTTAGCAAGCATATTGCTCTAGTGCCACTGTTCCGTGAATCTGAGGTCGACTCATACTTCAGTGTATTTGAACGAATTGCAGTTGCCCTACATTGGCCGACTGAGGTTTGGCCGCTACTGCTCCAGTGTAAACTCCATGGCAAGGCCCAGGAAGCCATTGCAGCGCTCTCTTTAGAGGAGAGTTTAGATTATGAGTCGGTTAAGTCTGCCATTCTTCGTATTTATGAACGAGTTCCTGAGGCATATCGGCAGAAATTTAGAAGCCATAGGAAGGCACAGAACCAGACTTACACCGAATTTGCACGAGAGAAGGGTGTACTATTTGATAAGTGGATTGCTGCCAGTTCTGCTGATAACTTTAGTTCTCTGAGAGAGTTGATGTTAGTTGAGGATTTTAAAAAGAGTCTGCCAGAACGCATTGTTGTATACTTAAATAAACAAAAAGTAACAACCCTAGCTGCTGCTGCAACAACTTCTGATGAATATGTGTTAATTCACAAAACTGTTTTTGCTCACTCTCCTGATCGATCAAGGAAAGCACTCAGTTCGCCTCCCTCGGTCCACAAAACACCGGGTGGGGAAAAGGATGAGAGAAAATGTTACTATTGTCATCAGTCCGGTCATGTCATTGCTGTCTGTCCGGCGTTAAAACGTAAGGAACAGTCTTCACGCTCTTCCCAGCCTAAAGGCATTGGGTTAATTAAAACTGAGCGCTACACAAAAACTGAGTTTAACACACGTGATGAGTTGGATGCCTGCTTCAAGCCGTTTGTTTTTGATGCTTGCATTTCTCTCACTGGCCAGCCTGTAGATCAGCTCTCTGTCCGGGTACTGAGAGATACTGCATGTTCACAGTCAGTCATTTTGAAATCTGCATTGCCTTTTTCTGAACATTCAGCTTGTGGGTTCGGTTCAGTGCTCCGTGGCATTGAGATGGGTTATATTCCACGTCCAGTACACCGCATCCACATTCAATCTAGTCTAGTTTTTTCCCTGTTGCTGTGAGTGATGCTTTACCAATTCAAGGTATTGTACTTTTACTGGGGAATGATATTGCGGGAGGTAAGGTGACGACCACGTTGGAGGTGCTGGATTCTCCACGGTGCGGTGAGTCTCCCACAGACAATTTGGCCTCTTCAGTGTTTCCTGCCTGTGTACTCACTCTGGCAAGCGCACGTTTGCTCCAGGATGAGTGTGATAGTTCAGATGTGTCATTAAACGACAGTGTACTTATGCCAATGTTTTCAGGTGAGACAGAGTTACTGGAAGCTGAGAAGCAGAGCCCTGTGCAGCCTCTGCCTGAGTCGGATGAAACACAGGATCCTCCCAGCTCAGTTTTGCTCCCAGTTACGCGAGGGCGCTTGGCGAATGCACAGCGAGAGGATCCAACACTGCAGCGTTGTTTCAGAAGTGTGGTAAGTAACAACGATAACGCAAGTGTGGAAAAAGTGGCTTTTCTGCTAGACAAAGATGTATTAGTTCGCAGGTGGTCCCCTCTCCCAAAAACTGATGCTGATTGGAATGTAGTTTACCAGATAGTCGTGCCTGCTGTTTATAGACAGCATGTGTTATCAGTAGCGCACGAAAGCAAATTGTCAGGACATTTAGGGGTTAAAAAAACGTATCAGCTCATTCTCAAACACTTCTTTTGGCCAGGTTTAAAGTCAGATGTAGCAAAGTTCTGCCGCAGTTGCCATGTGTGTCAGATAGCAGGAAAGCCAAACCAAACAGTCCCTCCTGCCCCGCTACATCCTATTCCTGTACTAGAAGAACCATTTGATCGAGTGATAATAGACTGTGTGGGACCGTTACCCCGCACTAAAAGCGGAAATCAATATCTACTCACCATTATGTGCACAGCAACCCGTTTTCCAGAAGCGGTTCCTCTTCGTAACATTACTGCAAAAGCTGTTGTTAAATCCCTCAACAAATTCTTTTCTACCTTTGGTCTTCCACGTGTGGTCCAGTCGGACCAGGGTTCAAATTTTCAGTCCAAAATCTTTAAACAGGTACTCAGCACCCTAAATGTTAAGCATGTTGTTTCTTCTGCATATCATCCAGAGTCGCAAGGAGCTCTGGAGCGATGGCACCAGACCCTCAAATCCATGCTCCGTAAATATTGTTTAGAAAACGGAACTGATTGGGATGAAGGGGTTCCGTTTGTTTTGTTTGCAGCGCGTGAAGCCATTCAGGAGTCTCTGGGTTTCAGCCCTGCTCAGCTCGTGTTTGGGCACACTCCCCGTGGCCCACTTAAAACATTACGTGACCAGTTTATGTCTCTCAAATCATCGCCGGTTAGTAATGTATTGGATTATGTCAGCAACTTTAGAGAGCGGCTACACATTGCTAACACACCGCTAAACAGTCGTTAACTAGATCACAAGGAGTGATGAAGAGTCACTATGACCGTTCTGCTGTAGCTCGCTGTTTTCACCCTGGCGATTTGGTACTGGCGTTACTGCCTACACCCGCGTCAGTACTCTCGGCTAAATTTACAGGTCCTTATGAGGTCCGCGAACGCCTCAGTGACACGGATTATGTTATCAATACTCCTGAGCGAAGGAGGAAAACGCGTGTTTGCCACATCAACATGCTTAAGTTGTATCAACCTAGGGAAGGGAGTAAAAACGACTCTGTAGGTAAACCCGATCCTCCACCCGTTACCTCGCCTCCTCAGAGCGCTGCCTTGATCGTAGCCGATCCTGCGCTCTCTCTCGACTGTGATGACCTGCGGCCGCGTCATCCTGTCCACTTAGGCACTCGACTCCCAAATTCAGAGGCGATAGCAGAGTTACCTTCACAGTTATTACACTTGTCTGCTGAACAAGGACAGGATGTACTCACCCTTGTTGACAACTTTACGTGCTTGTTCAGTGATGTGCCCACAAAAACAACTGTTATAAAACATGATATTGAGCTCATCGATCCGCGTCCTATAAAACAACATCCGTACCGTGCAAACCAAGCTAAACGTGAGCTAATGAAAGGAGAGGTGGAATATCTCCTTCAGAATGGCTTTGCTGAACCCAGTTCTAGTCCTTGGAGTTCCCCCCTGCCTCGTGGAAGCAAAACCTGACGGCTCGCCTCGCTTCATAACCGATTTTCGTAAGGTGAACTCCGTTACTGTGCGCGATTCATATCCATTGCCGAGAATGGAGGACTGCGTTGACAATCTGGGAAATGCCAGGTTTGTAAGTAAATTGGACCTGTTAAAAGGTTACTGGCAAGTACCTTTAACTGACCGTGCAGCAGTTATTTCGGCGTTTGTTACTCCGGACCATTTTGCGCAGTATTCTGTCATGGCATTTGGAATGTGTAATGCTCCCGCTACCTTCCAAAGACTCGTAAATACTGTGTTGTCTGGGGTGAGTAACTGTAATGCCCACCTGGATGATTTAATTGTGTATACAGACACGTGGGAGGAGCACCTACGCGTCTTGAAAGAAGTCTTCTGTAGACTCGCCCAGGCCAATCTGACACTAAATCTAGCCAAGTGTGAGTTTGGAAAAGCTACTGTCACCTATTTGGGTAGACAGGTAGGGCAGGGACAGGTGCGACCTGTCGACGCAAAGATTTGTGCCATTTCTCTTTGTCCAGTTCCCGCTACGCGTAAAGCGCTCCGGTCATTTTTGGGACTGGCCGGTTACTACAGAGCATTCTGTCGTAACTTTTCAACCGTTGCTCAGCCACTGACTCGTTTACTGAGCCCTAAGGTGGATTTTGTATGGACTTCCGACTGTCAAGCTGCGTTTGATAGTCTCAAAGCCCTTCTGTGTCATGCACCTGTGCTTGCGGCTCCAGATTTCGCCAAGCCGTTCAAGCTCGAGGTGGATGCCAGCGCAGTAGGGGCAGGCGCTGTTCTCTTACAGGAGGATGTAGAGGGCATTGATCACCCAGTATGTTACTCTTCTAAAAAGTTTAACAAACATCAACTCAATTATTCAACCATTGAAAAAGAAACACTTGCCTTGTTGTTGGCCTTGCAACACTTCGAAGTATATGTTGGGTCTAGCTCTTTACCGATTGTGGTTTACATTGATCATAACCCCCTGCTTTTTCTCTCTCGTATGTACAACCACAACCAACGCTTGATGCGTTGGGCTTTAATCGTCCAAGACTACATCTTAGATGTCCGCCACAAGAAAGGGTCCGAGAATGTGCTGGCTGACGCATTGTCCAGGTTGCAGTGAATGTTATTGTGTTGATCTGTTTTTACTCAAACATGGAGTTTGTGTTTATGTGGGGGGGGTGTTACCGCTGTCACCAGCACCTCCCATAATTTACCAGTGCTTGAAGATTATTATTTGTTATGCTAAGCAGGCTGTGCGAACACGCCAGGAGGATTGGCGGACGCTTCGAGGGATGGCCCCGCCTACTTCCTGGAGTTCGGGGTATCTTGCCAACCATTGGTGCGGCTTCCCTCTGCTGCCCAATCATGGAGCGCCACAATCACCTTGGCCTGCTTAAAAGCCTGCCCAGTCTGCTGTTCGTGGCAGCTATCAGACCCCGATTGCTTGCCTCGTGTGAGATGCCTCCAGGCTTTTGTTGTGATTGTTAGTGTTTGCAGACTTTGTATAAATCGATTCTGTCAAGGTAAGGAAGTGGGCCAGGCTTTAGCATTTAAACCACTGATACACCTGTTGCACTCACCACAGTTTGTTTTATGTTAACTTACACTAGGTTCAGGGGTGCTGTGCGCTTTGTGTTTTGGTTTTTGCAAGTCCTTTAGTTAGAAAGTGTTTTGGTTTATACTTTTATTTTTTCCTAGTTAGAGCAGAAATCCTCCCTTTTGAGGACCTCCTTTTGTTATAATTGTTTATTGATTTCCGCAGCACCCATTGGCCCATTTTCTGTTTGTGACACTTTACGTTATTTTAATAAAAATCCTTTCTAATTACCAAAAACACCTGGTTTATGTTTATGTCCTGACACCCTAGACACTTCAGGACGTAACAAAGTACAAACACATTCAAAACGGCCACAAATCAAATCAGTTGATAACATGGGCATTTAGACGATTTATTTACGCTGGCAGTGTCTTGAACAGACAAACACACAGTCACCTACATGATCACCTCCAGAGTCCTCGCTTTAAACTACTTGGCAGATTGGAGAAATCCCTGAGAATCAACGTGCAGGATAAGGATGAAAAAACTCCATTCAGAAGCCTTTATCTACATGACGATACATTACTTAGATAAACAGTTAATAGGTTTTTGGAAAGTTTTTCCTAGTTGGCAGGTAGGGGATCCTCAAGGCACACCTACGACACATCTGAGACTATCACCAGTTAATTCAGCCACCACTTAAACTGTCACACTGTTCACTAAAACTACAATCAAGTCAATGAAAAATGGGGGGGTTAGGAAGTCAGGTCCTGAATGTTTTCAGGACAGGAGAAGTGATGAGGGCTATTTTAAGCCTTGTATTTCACCTGACAAAACTACCCCTGATCACATACTCTCCTCCATTGTTGGTTCTGCATGCTCCTTAGACTCCAGTCAGCAGATTGAATGTTTTGTGGTCCTGCAGTGTTGTTAACAGGGGAGCTGCAGGGCACCCTCTGGTGGGTAAACTGTGCAATACTAATTACATGAGTGAAGGATCAGACTCTAATTAATAGTCATAAATAAGTTATCATAAAACATCATAATAGTCGTACACAAAATTACAAGATAAGAAAATAATGAGTTTGTTGTAGACATCGTATCACAAAGGTGATAAAGTTTCCCAAAAGTCAACAGCTGTGTTTTTTTAGATTTTAAAGAGTCTTTGGTTGATGTGCTGGCACCTCAAATTACTCATGTCCAGGATTACCTCTATAGGAAAGTGATCCGATCTCAATGAGGATTAAAACGATGATTAAAAATACCTGGTGTAAATGTCTCTGAACTGACCTCAGAGTCTCCAGTCTGCAGTGTGGACTGTCCTTCAGATCGGACAGCAGCTTCACGTCTGAATCCTTCAGGTAGTTCCCTCTCAGGTCCAGCTCTCTCAGATGGGAGGGGTTGGACTTGAGAGCTGAGGCCAGAGAAGCACAGCTGATCTCTGACAAACTGCACAGACTCAATCTGAATAAAGAATAAATAATATAACTTTAGAAGACAATGTTCCTGCTTGAAATCTTTCAGTGTTTAATAATCTGTTCAGAGCTGAAGAAGGTTTAGAATGTAGAAGTTTAGAAAATGGAAACTCCAAACACCTGAACCCAACAGGATGCAGGTTCAAACTGTACAATACAGAAAGGCAAAAAGAGATCTCATTAATATTAATGACACCGTGCTGCTACTTCAATAAAGACGTAGTGACTTCACCTCTTAAACTCTGCAGCTCCATCAGTGCCTCCATCTATACAAACTCATGTTGTGCATCCAAACACAAAGAAAAACCCACAGAAACTGATTTAAGATTCCACTCAAGATCCCAAAGTTTCCAAAGATGCCAAATATGTCCGGATGAACCACTTCATCTCTTGTCAACATGTAGCTGCATGAGCTACACCAGGGCCCTGTGTGGTGGGAGTTATAAAGCTCACCACCTTTTGGAATTGGTCTCTCTCATCACGGACGCAGCTATTGTTGACATGCTAACATGACTTAGTGATTTCCACACTTTATACAATGAATTCTTACTTTCTTCATGTAAACTTGTCATGTTGTTGCAGCCTAAGAGCCAGGCGGTGACACAAGTATATATTGTATTGTATGTATTATTATTACATGTGTTTATTTAAACACTAACCTATACAAAGCCATATGGTAACTTGAATGGGGCAAAAATAATTCAATTGTGTTGCTCTTCTAGACTTTCCAAGTGTTATTGGACTGAGTGAATCAAATTCATTTGGGGGGTTGTGAGGCCCAAAAGAATTTATGACAGAGCATACTACAACAGATTAGGGCTGAAACGATTCATCAATTAAATTGATAAAATCAATTAATAAAATGTATTTACGCAAATTCACTGCATCGATGCTTCGTTTAATCCATGTAACTATAAAGCAAAGTGTTTCGCAGGGAAATTTATTACTGTCTCACATTGTGCTGACGTTGTGAACACGACGTGATTATGATGGTGCTGTTTGCAAAGTGGAGAAAGAGATAAAATAGTGAGGGACAAAGAAGAAAGTGTCCAAAGTCTGGGATTATATCAAGCTAAAGAAAACAACAACTCTGTAATGTTACAGTCCTCCACCTTAAATTGAAATTTATGTTGCCTTGGCAACAGCACAACAGCACCTGATCAGAACGGCACCTGATCAGAAAACACCTGGTGTTCTGCCAGCAGACCACAGACAAGGTAACAGTAACTTTAGCATTTAACTGAAATCATGATTGATTGTTGAGTCAAAGCCAAAGTAAGCTGCAGTCCTCAGCTGAAATGTTCACACGTGCGTTCGTTGTTCTCCTTTTTGGGCCGTGAGTTGGAACCTCACAGTCAGGAGTAACTGGATGTCGGGGAGCTGCACCTTTTAACTCCCCTCCAGCTCTCTGTAACTCAGACAATCCCTGCTACCTGCGTGTGCTAATCCATCCTCTCACCCAGATTCTGTGTCTTTATAATTACTATCGTTATAATAACAAACAACAGCTGTTTCATGTATGGGCTCGCTCATTTCCCATTTCAAGTGTTTTCTTGACAAAACGTGGTTTGGAGACCAGTGTCGGGTGACACAGCAGCTGTGATCTTGTGTACTGTGTGACCTCCTGTCACCGATGAGTCACGTAGTGTGAACGCCACAACGACTTCTAGACTCCCGTCACATGGCGGCAATCGGCCAACGCTGAAAGTCGTGTAGTCTGCACAAGCCTTTACTATAACTTGTATAGCACTCGGGTGATATTTGTGTTTCTAAAGCAGCTGACTGGTTGTTGAAATAATCTGTAGAAGCTTCGAATAATGCAATCATCGTTAGCTGCAGCCCTAGACTCTATGATGTAAGCACAAGCTTACAAGCCATTATGTCTGCACTTTAGCGTCACCACAACTTTCTCATCATCTTAATCTCAGCACAGAAGGAAAAAATGGTGTCTGACCTCAGAGTCTCCAGTCTGCAGTGTGGATCCTCCAGAAAACCACACAGCAGCTTCACTCCTGAATCCTGCAGCTTGTAGTTGAGACTCAGGTCCAGCTCTCTCAGATGGGAGGGGTTGGACTTCAGAGCTGAGGCCAGAGAAGCACAGCTGATCTCTGACAACCTGCAGAACCTCAATCTGAATAAAGAATAAATGATGGAGATAAAAATCCATTTCTAATCCAATCAGATGTGTTCAGGTTTTAAATGTGGAGCTCAACATTACTATGTCCTAATCAATGAGCTTTTCTCTTTTACATGTATATATTGTATTTTATGTATTATTATATATGTTTATTTCAACCCTAACTTATACAAGATTTTAGAGAAGGCAGTTCTTTTACAGTTGCAGTCCTTTTTAGATACACATGTTCCAATCTGGTTTTAAGACATTTCATAGCACTGAATCCGCACTTTTAAGAGTTTTTAATGAGCTTTTAATCTCAACTGATTTTATGTATGCAATTCTTTTGCTTTTAGTTCTTACAGCAATCTAATGAAGAATAAATGACGATGATCATTTGTGCACAGAACTTTCCTACAAAAGGTGTGCAAAAAACTCAAAGACATTAAGAAAAAAAAAGTACGTTTCATATCCTGCCAAGATGAGGATTCATTGGGGAAACAGAACCTGCAAAATAAGTTCTTGAGGATTTGAAAGGGAGAGACTACCAAAGGTTTAGGCCTACACTGATCTATTTCTCAGACATGTTTTTTCGTTTCCTACCAAGCGCATATTCAGATTATAGAATAAATCCCTGCGTTAAAAAAGACAAACATGTAATACCCTCAAACTGCTGATCCGTGTCCAAACAGGAAGACGCATTAGTCACAGACTTCTACAAGGTTTTGTGCTTGGACCAATCCTATTCACCTTTTATATGTTCCCAGGATGCAGAGGTTACTCCAAAAGTAGAATGGGTCTTGGAAGCGAAACCCTGTCATAGTCGAATCAGTTCAGACTAAGTGTTTGCTGGGAATTTGGATTTGGTTAATATGGCTTTGCTGAAAAGTCCACTAAATACACAAAACAGGGTTGTACATTATAAGAGATCTCAAACTCCATGTTTCATTTCTGAAAGATACAAAAAATTATGATTCTAAAAAAAAATAGACTTTGTTGTTAAGGGAACAGAAACAACATGCAAGTTTGTCGCTAGCATGTGGCTAGCATCTATTCCAAACTCTGGGCAGTGTTGGAGTATAGTTATTTCATGCTGAGGGACAGTCGAGAGAAATTGTACGGAAGCGCATTGCATTCACCAAAGAAAAAAAATTACGAGATCAGGATCTCCTCTCCGGTGAACCGTCACCTTATCGTGGTGGAGAGGTTTGCGTGCCCTGGTGAACCTGGAGGCTGTGTTGTCTGGAGCCTAGTGCTCCTGGTAGGGTCTCCCAAGGCAGAGAGGTTCCAGGTGAGGGGCCAGACTAAGAATGGTTCACAAAACCCCCTGATGGAAAATCATAAAAGAGGTGGAAAAACCCTGCCCGGAGGAAGCCCGGGGCCCCCGTCTGGAGCCAGGCCCAGAGGGAGGGCTCGTCGGCGAGCGCCTGGTGGCCGGGTTTGCCACGGAGCCCGGCCGGGCACAGCCCGAAGAAGCTACGTGGCCCCCCCCTCTACATCCCTTGGACCCACCATCCATCGGAAGATCCGCAGGGGTCGGGTGCATTGCCACATGGGTGGCAGTGAAGGCCAGGGGCCTCGACGGACCAGACCCGGGCGGCAGAGGCTTGCTCTGGGGACGTGGAACGCCACCTCTGTGGGGAAGGAGCCGGAACTTGTGCGGGAGATGGAGCGCTACCACTAGATCTGGTGGGCTGACCTCCACGCACAGTCTTGGCTCTGGAACCGCGCTCCTTGATAGGGATGGACTCTATTCTTCTCTGGAGTTGCCCAAGGTGTGAGGCGCCAGGCGGTGTGGGGATACTCACAAGTCCCCGGCTGAGCGCCGCCACGTTGGAGTTTACTCCGTTGAACGAGAGGGTCGCCTCCCTACGCCTTCGGGTAGCAGGGGAAAACTCTGACTGTTGTTTGTGCGTATGCACCAAACAGCAGTTCGGAGTATTCGGCCTTCTTGGAGACCCTGAATGGAGTCCTGTATGGGGCTCCAGTAGGGGACTCCATAGTTCTGCTGGGTGACTTCAACGCACATGTGGGCAATGACGGAGTTACCTGGAAAGGCGTGATTGGGAGGAACGGCCCCCCTGATCTGAACCTGAGTGGGTGTTTGTTGTTGGACTTCTGTGCTAGTCATGGATTGTCTATAACAAACACCATGTTCGAGCATAAGGATGCTTATAAGTGTACATGGTACCAGAGCACCCTATGCCGAAGATCAATGATCGATTTTGTAATCGTTTCATCTGATTTGAGGCCGCATGTTTCGGACACTCGGGTAAAGAGAGGGGCGGAGCTGTCAACTGATCACCATCTGGTTGTGAGTTGGGTCAGGGGGTTGGGGAAGACTCTGGACAGACCTGGTAAGCCCAAACGGGTAGTGCGGGTGAACTGGGAACGTCTGGTGGAAGCCCCTGTCCGTGTTGGGGACATTGAACATGAGTGGGCAATGTTCAAAGCCTCTATTGCTGAAGCTGCAGCGGAAAGCTGTGGTCTCAAGGTCTTAGGTGCCTCAAGGGGCGGTAACCCTCGAACACCGTGGTGGACACCGGTGGTCAGGGAAGCCGTCCGACTGAAGAAGGAGGCCTTCCGGGATTTGTTGTCTCGGAGGACTCGGAGGCAGTTGCAAGGCACCGACAGGCCCGGAGGACTGCAGCCACTGCTGTGGCAGAAGCAAAGCAGCGGGTGTGGGAGAAGTTCGGAGAAGACATGGAGAAGGACTTCGGTCGGCACCAAAGTGTTTCTGGAGAACTGTCCGCCATCTCAGGAGGGGGAAGCGGGAACCGCCCAAGCTGTGTACAGTAAGGATGGGACCCTGTTGACCTCAACTGGGGAGGTAATTGGGCGGTGGAGGGAACACTTTGAGGAACTCCTAAATCCGACTGACACGCCTCTCTAGTAGAGGCAGAGCTGGAGGCTGATGGGGTTTCTGTCAATTTCCCTGGAGGAGGTCACTGAGGTAGTCAAACAACTCCACAGTGGCAGAGCCCCGGGATTGATGAGATCCGCCCAGAGATGCTAAAAGCTTTGGGTGTGGAGGGGCTGTCATGGATGACACGCCTCTTCAACATTGGCGTGGAAGTCGGGTACAGTGCCCAAGGAGTGGCGGACTGGGGTGGTGGTTCCCTGTTCAAAAGGGGGACCAGAGAGTGTGTGCCAATTATAGGGGTATCACACTTCTCAGCCTCCCTGGTAAAGCTCCACGCCAGGGTGCTGGAACGGAGGGTTCGGCCGATTGTCGAACCACAGATCGAAGAGGAACAATGCGGTTTTCGGTCCTGGTCGGTGGAACAACTGACCAGCTCTTTACTCTCACAAGGATCCTGGAGTGGGCTTGGGAGTATGCCCATCCAGTCTACATGTGCTTTGTAGATCTGGAGAAGGCATATGACCGGGTCCCTCGGGAGATACTGTGGGAGGTGCTGCGGGAGTATGGGGTGAGGGGGGCCCTTCTTAGGGCTATCCAATCCTTGTACATCCAAAGCGAGAGTTGTGTCCGAGTACTCGGCAGTAAGTCGGACTCTTTCCAGGTGGGGGTTGGCCTTCGCCAGGGCTGCGCTTTGTCACCAATCCTGTTTGTGATATTCATGGACAGGATATCGGTAGCGTAGCCGTGGCGGGAGGGGCTGTGGTTCGGTGGGCTTGGGATCTCGTCACTGCTTTTGCGGATGATGTGGTCCTGATGGCATCATCGGTCCATAGCCTTCAGCTCTCACTGGATCGGTTCGCAGCAGAGTGCGATGCGGCTGGGATGAGGATTAGCACCTCTAAATCTGTGGCCATGGTTCTCAGCAGGAAACCGATGGAGTGCCAACTACAGGTAGGGAATGAGTCCTTGCCCCAAGTGAAGGAGTTCAAGTACCTCGGGTCTTGTTCACGAAGTGAGGGGAGACTGGAGCAGGAGATTGGCCGGAGAATCGAGCAGCGGGGCGGTATTGCACTCGCTTTACCGTACCGTTAGTGACGAAAGAGAGCTGAGCCGTAAGGCAAAGCTCTCGATCTACCGTCAATTTTCGCTCCTACCCTCACCTATGGTCATGAAAGCTGGGTCATGACCGAAAGAACGAGATCGCGGGTACAAGCGGCCGAAATGGGTTTCCTCAGGCGGGTGGCTGGTGTCTCCCTTAGAGATAGGGTGAGAAGTTCGGCTATTCGCGAGGAGCTCAGAGTAGAGCCGCTGCTCCTTTGCGTTGAAAGGAGCCAGTTGAGGTGGTTTGGGCATCTGGTGAGGATGCCTCCTGGACGCCTCCCTAGGGAGGTTTTTCAGGCACGTCCAGCTGGGAGGAGGCCTCGGGGAAGACCCAGGACAAGGTGGAGAGATTATATCTCCACACTGGCCTGGGAACGCTCGAGATCCCCAGTCAGAGCTGGCTAATGTGGCTCGGAAAGGGAAGTTTGGGGTCCCCTGCTGGAGCTGCTGCCCCCGCGACCCGACCCCGGATAAGCGGACGAAGATGGATGGATGGATGGATGGATCTCCTAATTATGAGAAAAGATGTCATAATTACGAGATCAGGATCTCATAATTACGAGATAATGGTAAAGTTGGAAATAGCCTATATTTACAGATTATAGCTTCCGGGATCAATAACTCGTAAGCGTGTTTAAAACAAAAACGATGCCTCTTTATTATCGTAGTTAAGTAGACAACAAGCTACAAGAACATTTTCACATAAATTCCTAGGAACAGCACAAATAACATTGGTCTATACGTTCAGCCGGCTGTGAGATGAGTCTACAAAGAGCAATGCCGAAAACACATTCTGCAGAGATATTCAATAACTTCACACTTATGCAATGTAGTGCCCTCAAAATCACCTTACACATTAATGATATACTACTGGTTATACTACAACACTTAGTTTGGGGAAAAATACTTTTGCATACCAAATATTAGGTAGGCCTATTTTTAATATTCAATAACTTCAGTGCTACTGCTAAGGGGTGGTGATGGAGCAGTGGATAAGACACATGCCTTTGATGTGAGAGACCCGGGTTCAAGTCCACTGTGAGACACCAATATGTCCCTGAGCAAGACACACCCCTAGTTGCTCCAGAGGCGCGTGACCTCTGACAGGGCCGTGCAGAGACCTTTGGAAGGGCAGGTGCTCAAAGTATAAAAGGGGCACATGGAACAAGGATTTAAACAGTGTTGTTTTCAAAATAACGATACAGAAATATATATCATTATGTACTCCTTGCTGATATGCGTATACTGATGCTTCTATTGATACATCAACAAATGCTGTGACACAGTTTTGAGAAAGATACACAGGCAGGCAACTCTGACTTTTATTTTGATTCCCACTTTTGAAAATGTTTAACCCTCAACATTTTTCTACAAAATAATCACACAAGAGCAGCAACAGCAAAGTAAACTCTGCCACAATGTGCATGTTTTTTATGCTATACTAGTATATTTAGAATAAATGACTGCACGAAGGAGAGGGACACAGTTTCACTAATTATTTGTTTATTTTTCACAAGGCAATACATCGTTTTAATCCTTTTGGTCTAATTGGATCACATAACACTTAGTTGGTTTCACATTTGAGGGAGGGCTGTCTGTCTCATGTAAAGATCTATCAGCATGCAACAAACTAATGGAATGGATAGTTATTAGATGAGGAGCCTCTACGATCAGAAATATAAAGTTACTGCTTAAAGCAGGACACTTTTTCATATAGTGGTCAAATTTCAAATTTGGGTCTATTTTGCTTCCAAGTCTTCTTTTACTCTCATGGAAAGAAAACTTCCAAAATACACATCTAGATGGAGTTTACCCTGTATATTAAACAGAACATTTCAGGGGAAAAGAGTCTTGATGTAAGTCATTAACTGGGGAAGGTCTGTGGTGACATGATTTAGTTATTTTCTTTAGCCCATTCACCTGCAGTGACTTGTCAAATGTTGCAAATTAGCACATTTTAATTAGTTAACGCCTAATTTGCATATCAATGTGGCGATCGTCATTACGTTATTAGACACAAATTTTACTGTAATCACCTGGTGTGTCTCCATTAAGTAGGCAACAGTAACATTAGCCTGTATGGCCAACCATGATCCTTAGCTTGACTTTAGCTAATTATTTTAGCTCAGCTCATGAGTCATGCATGTTAGCAGTGAACCGAGGCACTGGTAGTTTACTTTTGTGTCTTTAGTTCATCACCACTCCGCACAAGCCAAGAAATCACTGCTGGGAGGGGCTGCTGCGGGTAGAGGCGGGGTGAGAGAGAGAGAGCATCGGAACTGACAAAGTCTCATCTCCCGACCTGATATTTAGATTTTTTATTCAGTAAATATATTTGTTTGACAGGAAAGCTGTGTGCAAACAGGAATAGATATACTGTATATGCCTATATATAAATTCATTTTTTTTAAAAAAGCATCCTGGAAAAATGGGCACTTTCTCTTGAGGAAGACAAAGGGCAGGTGCTTGAGCCCCTCTTTTGATGTCTATGTGTGCACGTGCCTGACCTCTGACATGTATAGTGATTGTAATTTTTTATAAGCAGTAGTGTCTCCAAAATCACTTCAATCATCAGTGATCTTCTATTGTTGATAGAAGATGATTTCTACAAACTAAGTGTTGTAGTATCAAAAGCAGGATATCACTGACATGTGAGGTGATTTTTGAGACACTACAGCCTTTAACAGTGTAGTTATTGAATATTAAAAATGGGCCTACCTAATATTTAGTATGCAAAAGTCTTTCTTCCCCCAAACTAAGTGTTGTAGTATAACCAGCAGTATATCATTAATGTGTAAGGTGATTTAGGGGGCACTACACTGTATAAGTGTGACGTTATTGAATATCTCTGCAGAATGTGTTTTCGGCGTTGAACTTTGTAGACGGTCACTGCGCCAGAGGCGGACTTACCATTAGGCAAAGGTCGGCAATTGCCTTAGGCCCCAAGCTTCCAAGGGCCCCGTAAAACGCCTCATAAACTTATGGTTACGATTTGTTGTCTTACTTTTCACCAATTAATTATATCTCTAAACATCAATGCGCTAAAGTGCTATCCAATTGTTTAATTCACGATGAGAACCCCCCCCAGTCCCCACTACATTGGACTATTCCATTATCCAACTGCGCATCTGCGTGTGTTTGTAAACAAACAGCTCAGCATGCTGTAAGCTGTAGGCTACAGACGGTTGAAAAATGAAGGAAAAAGGAAGAAGCGGGAAGAAAGCAGACAGTTTTAGCAAAACTTCCAAAGGTAACAACCTTTTCACACGACGGCTACTGACAACACTAACATTAACGTTACTAAAGAGCAGCAAGAAGCCGGTGCTTGTGTGACCTTCTCTATCTTGTTTTGTCTGCGATTCCCAAACACTTCGCTGGAGTCAAGATGGATGGAGCACTCAGAGTAGTTTATTCTGCAACAATGGGACACAAACACAACCACAGTTGCTCAGCATAAATGAGAAGTTGGTCAGAGGTCCGCTCTCGCTCGAACCATAGCATGGCGTTCCCAACTACTGTGGGTCACCCATAATGTGATCGTATAGTGGTACAGTTTTATACAAAAAATATAAATGTGAATATGAAAAACATTTTCTAAAAAAAGGTAACAAAAACATAAAAATTTAAAACATATTCTAGGCTTTGTAAGGTTAAGCTGTCATCAACAATAAATACAATAATATTTAATGACAATATTCAAAATAACTCCTATTACATCGCCATAGACATTTTACATGGATTATATTTTAAACCAATCTCACTCTAAAGCTCCGTTTTACAAATATAGAACCAAAATAGGCTGTGCTACCACCTTGTGGTGACAATGGAGCATAGCAGGTCGCCCTGCAGCCTACACAAATTTATTCCTGCCGGTTTAACTCGTCAAATACATACACTGTAATAAAATGCTTAACAGTTTTATATATAAACATACCTGCAACAATGGGACACAAACACAACCACAGTTGCTCAGCATAAATGAGAAGTTGGTCAGAGGTCCGCTCTCGCTCGAACTAGAAAGCAAGGTTCCAGATTAATAAACTAGGCTGTCACGTACATCACAGAGCTCGTTAGCAGCTAGCCAATATGCTATTTGTTACTACACATTAAACAAACAATAACTTGTAGAGCGCTATAACTACGAATTTAGCCAGTATATCTTTGGAAATCAATAGCAATGCTGAATGCTAACAGTTTTTTCCACATCATAGGAAACGTAACTACATTTATTGCTTAATTTGTGTTCGAGCAGACGACATCCCAACTTACCCATAGCATGGCGTTCCCAACTACTGTGGGTCACCCATAATGCACTGCATATAGCTCAAAACAACCTTTCGCTGAGAATCTCTGTTAACAAAATAAAATACCGCTGAGTAGATAAACCATGGTTAATAGTCCCAAGTTTAACAGGAATTTAACCATAAACATATGTTAATTATTTACACTGTTACACTTGCGCTAGCAAAGCTAACACTGATAAAGAGGAGCTACCCACCGGCAGTGTCAGCCCAGGTTGCTCAAGCAATACGGGGCTGTCAAGTATCCCGTTTTGGCCGGGAAAGTCCCGTATTTTACCCTTCTTTCCCGCCGTCCTCACGTATTAGTATTTTCCCGTAAATCTCCCGTATTTTAACCTGCGTTATTAAAAATAATAATACCCATGCAGCGCTGCACAGGGCTGACTTAAGGTGATGCATGTTGGACTTAAAATAAGGTACGTACTCGGGTCAGCCGGTTACACTGGTTAGAAACATAAACTGTATATAAAAAGGTTAGAAATCATGTCCGATTTTAGCCGGCGCTGCAAAATGTCACCAGGACACATGACATTAAAAACTCGCGGGAGCAAGGCCACTGCAGGCGCCGAGTTCGGCGGCCGCAGTTGCTCTTTTCAGGCTGCATAAAGTTGGAACCACACTTTTGCCTGGTCTCGTTGCATTTTTCTTTGCAATGGCAGCAAGATCAATCATTGATCTCAGCTCACAGTGAGCTCACGCAGGTAGAATGTGTCAGACTTTACGGCACAGTTTTTATACCCCGGCCCTGCAGTCACCTGCAGCTCATGTTAGACTATCAAGTCGGCGAAAGTCAGCCGCCGTGATCTTGAACACACCTATACCCAGTCTGAGCTCTGTCACTAGCCTCGCGATAACTGCCACCTGCAGGTAGACGTTGGACAACAGAACTGTTTGCGCTCTACTCTCATGTAAAATTAACCACTAACCAAAGATGGCGGCGTAGAGAGTGGTTGACTTGTTCTGGACTCCACACCACCGCTCTGATATTTAATACATAACCCCGCCCAATTCAGCATTCACGACGATATCCGTGTCAGGTATTTTAATATGAGTATTGATGAGTATTTTCTGAGACACCAAGACAGAATGCCACCGAAAGAAGGTAGGAAATCGACCAAGACGAGCAGACCAGAAGCTACTGCTAACGCTAGCTTGCCTGACTTCTCCGCTGTTGAAGAAGAGCAACAACCGCTACCAGCTAACACCGGGGATGTCCTTGACCCAGCTTTTCATCAAACTATTCAAGAAATAACAGCGAACATAACCAGGGTGATTGATGAGAAGCTGGGGCCACTATCCCAAACTATACAAGCCCCCGCCCAGCAATTGAAAAAGATCGAGGAGAGAACTGCCGAGGCCGAGAATAGGATAGCTGCAGCAGAACACACCTCCGAGACGGTGGAGGCGCGGGTTTGGGTGCTTGAAAGCCAAATACAAAGCATGGCTGAGCATATCGACGACCTCGAGAACAGAAAAAATGTACGGGTTATTGGTCTCCCGGAAGACCTGGAGGGGAGTAACCCAACAAAGTTCTTCGAGAGTTGGATACCCAGCCTGCTCGGGCTCGAGACGAAAGCCGGCCGCGTCAAGATTGAAAGAGCTCACCGCACCCTGGCTCCAAAACCTGGACCAAACCAGCGACCACGACCCGTCCTAATCAGGTTTCACAATTTCGCTGATAAACAAAGGGTGCTGGACGCCGCGAGACGCAACGGGACCGTGACGTACCAGGAGTCCAGTATCATGTTTTTCCAGGATTTATCGCTGCGGTTCTGCGCAAACGAAAAGGATTTGAGGATGTTAAGAAACGTCTGTGGGACAGTGGGGCTAAATACATGATGCTCTATCCGGCCACGCTGAAAATAATTCATGGTGGGGAAGCCAGGAGCTTCATGGCCATGGCCTTTGTCGACACACTCAGATGAGCCACACGTGAGTTAACCACCGATCTGTATATGTTCAGGGTCAGGTTATCTTTGGCTGGATTAAAGCGTTGTTCTGAACTTTGTTCGTTTTGGACGGTTCTGGTATCTCCGAGGATGATTGTGGTGACTCACAAGTGCTCCCGAGGTCAAAGCTGAACATTTTCATATGACAACCTTTGCCCTACCGTTACATGGTGATCACAGGCGAATAATAATATTATGTGTGAGCCAATATGTGTGAGCCACAGTGAGTATTCTATTCTCTGCTGGTGGTGTTTTGTTTTTGTTTTGTTCTTTTTTGCTTTTTTTAATCCGTATTTTATTTTATTTTTTATTTTTTTTTATTATTGTTATTATTATTATTATTATTATTATTGTTATTACTATTATTTTTCTTTCTCTCTTTGGGTCTGCTCGCTTTTGATCAAGGGTGGATAATAATATCTCCAGGTGGTGTGAGTTGAGCTCGGAGCTGTAGGAGAAGTTAACCAAGTGGTTAAGGGAGAAGGTTAGGGTACTCCCCTGGTTATCACGTGGGGAAGGTTCCCTTCAAAATGTTGTTGGCACGACTGTTATTTGTAATTTATGTTGTCGGTTTTTTGTTTTTCAGCTGGGTAACTGTCAGGTACAAAAACTACATAGAGGTGATATGATACATTTGGGAGCTTAAATAGTCTCAGTAAAAAGTGTTATGATTTGTGACACATTGAGGCTGTGCACTTGGAATATTAAAGGCAGCCACTCACCCATTAAAAGGAAAAAAATATTGTTATCCTTGAAAAAGGAAAAGATTGATATCGCTATGTTGCAGGAAACACACCTGAACGATGAGGAGCACTTGAAGCTGCGACAGTGTGGCTTTGATCAGGTCTATTTCTCTTCCTTCACTACCAAAAGCAGAGGGGTAGCAATACTCATTAGGAAAACGTTACCCGTCCAAGTGTCAAAATGTATTACAGATAAATATGGACGGTTTGTACTTATTTCAGCCTCCTTATATGGGGAGGAATTTGCACTCCTAAATATTTACTGTCCTCTGTGTCATCCCCTTCAGTTTTTAGTGAAGGCATTCACCAAATTATCTGATCTTGCGGTGGAAAGCACTATTGTAGGAGGTGATTTTAATTGCCTTATGAATCCTTTGATGGACAAATACCCTCCAGGTGCTTTACCTCTATCAAAACAGTCCAAACAAGTCATTGGTGTCTGTGAGGATTTCGGATATGTGGATGTTTGGAGGTCGCTTCACCCTGTAGATAAAGAATTCACCTTTTTTTCTAATCCCCAAAATGTTACACCAGAATTGATTATTTTCTTGCCCCAAAACAGCTTATGGAATCGG
Source organism: Lepomis macrochirus (assembly GCA_024633595.2). NCBI lineage: Eukaryota > Metazoa > Chordata > Actinopteri > Centrarchiformes > Centrarchidae > Lepomis > Lepomis macrochirus. Next base: position 4,753,074 of record JALXJV020000011.1, on the reverse strand, counting down.
CTGCCTCACGCTCAAGTGGAAACATTATAATATCAGACCATGCAGCAGTGTATATGAACATTAGATTTACAAATCTCTCTAAGAAACCAGCAGCTTTGAGAATGGACACCTCAATTCTTAAGGATCACCAATTCATATCATATTTCTCCACGGAATTTCAACATTTCCTCACCACTAACTCCCCTTCTGTTAGTAACTCATCTTTGCTCTGGGAGACCGCCAAGGCCTATGCCAGGGGGTTGAATATATCTTATACTGCCACCAAAGAACGCAAAAATATGGAACAGCAAACTTTATTGGAAAAAAGGTTGAGTACATCAGAGGGGGAATATTTCAAAAAGCCTACTGCAGCTAAACTGAAGGAAATTACTGCCATCCGCTCCACATTAGACTCCTTGCTAACAAAAAAGGCGGGAAGAAAATTAGGATATGCAAAACAAAGATTATTTGAACATGGGGACAAACCAGGAAGATATTTAGCTAATTTGACAAAAAAGCGACAGGCTTCTCAATTTATTGAGTCAAAATTAGACCAGTCAGGGACCTGCTCCTCTGATTCCAAGGTAATTAATGACACTTTTAGAAATTTCTATACAAGATTATATCAGTCGGAGCAAACTAAGGATGCTAAAGCACTAATGGAAGCTTTTTTCTCTAAACTTGACCTCCCAACTATATCAAAAGCTCAGAATTCTAAATTAAATGCCCCGATCTCAACGGCTGAGCTGCGTGAGGCCATTCAACTACTTCAAACAGGCAAAGCACCGAGCAGTGATGGTCTCGGTGGAGAGTTCTATTATTAGAGCCCATGATGAATATGTTTAATCACTCCCTCGAATGAGACACCCTGCCACCATCTTTAAGGGAAGCCAATATTTCACTGATTCTTAAAAAAGGGAAATGCCCTGAAGACTGTGCCTCGTATAGGCCGATCTCGTTGTTGAATGTGCATCTAAAAATTCTCTCTAAGGCATTGGCAAGACGCTTAGAGGGCCTTCTACCGGACATAGTGAAGGAAACTGGCTTTATTAAGGGCCGTAACTCTTATAACAATATTAGAAGATTGCTAAACATTATCAAGCTTTGTGAACAGTAGGAAATAGATGGTCTTGTAGTTTCCTTAGATGCAGAAAAAGCTTTCGATCGCGTCGAATGGTCTTATTTATTTTTCACACTGGACCGGTTCGGCTTAGGTGATAGCTTTGTTAGATGGGTGAAGGTCCTGTACACTCAACCAATGGCTGCAGTCGTAACCAACAGACTAAGGTCCACGAATTTTGAAATTCAGAGGGGTAACAGACAGGGTTGTCCTTTGTCACCACTTTTGTTTGCAGTGGCTATTGAACCTCTAGCAGAAGCATCATGCAGGAGCCTGTACTGGTCAGGTTGGACATGGGCGGAAAATCACATAAAATTACGCTGTATGCAGACGATGTGTTACTATTCATGTTAAACCCCTCTGTATCAGTCCCTCGTCTTATTCAGATTATTCACGTGTTTGCTGCTTTTTCAGGATATAAAGTTAATTTCTCCAAATCAGAGGCAATGCCTCTGGGTACTTCACGGCAACCACCAGATAATCCCAATCCCTTCCCATTCAAGTGGTCCCCTACAGGCTTTATATACTATATATACTTATATAGGCATATATATTACACCTAAATTTAACCGGTTGTTTCAAGCCAACTTTAACCCACTATTTGATAAAATTAAGCAAGACCTGGAGAGATGGAACAATCTTCCCATATCATGGCTGGGCCGAATATCGCTTTTGAAAATGAATGTCCTTCTGCGTTTACTCTATCCAATACAGATGATCCCCATCTTATTCAACCATGAAATAGTGAAAAAACTTAATGGCTGGTTTAGTTCTTTTATCTGGAATAAACGAAGACCAAGGATCAAGATGTCAGTGTTGCCCGGTACTATGGGGGGATTGGATCTCCCAGATATTAAGAAGTATCAATTGAGCGCTCATCTAAGATATATAGCGGATTGGATCAAAAATGATGCCTCATCAATCTAGCTCGATGTCAAGAAGTCCCTATCCAGGTGTCCTCTAAAAAATCTACTTTTTATTGATAAATTGAAATGTGTTAAAAGGCTTTGCAGCAACCCAATTACAATTAACACTGTCAGAGCATGGAGGATCACACAGCAAATGGAAGGCAGGTCGGGGCTCACGTCGGTTTTTACCCCAATTGCTGAAAACCCTGACTTACTCCCAAGAACCTTGGACGGGGCTTTCAAATGCTGGACAGCTAAGGGAATTTCGTCACTGGGTGATCTTTTTATTGGTTCTACGCTCATGCCTTTTAATCAAGTTATGGAAAAGTATGGTATATCAAAAAGTGAACTTTTTTGTTACTTTCACTTTAGAGATTTTATTATAAAAGATACATCTCTGCTTGCTGACATGAATGTCACACCAATAGAGAAGCAAGTTTTTTCTTTCTCAGAGCAATGCTTCTATTAGAACCTATTATACCAGTCTGAGGGCTTACTCAAATCCCGGCGCTTGGACAGTGGGTGTGCTCTGGGAGAGGGAACTGGGTGTTGTGATAATTGAGGAGATGTGGGAGGATATTTGGGAAAATGCAAGGAAAATATCTGTTTGTAACTGGACAACAGCGATGCAATTTAAGATACTGCATAGAGCACATATTGCTCCAAACCGTGTCTCCAAATACAGAAAAGATGTCTCCCCGTTTTGTCCTAAGTGTAAGACAGAAATAGGTGACCTTACTCACTGTTTCTGGTCCTGTGTAAAAATACAAGAATATTGGAGGGGTGTCTTGTTTGAGATGCATAGAGTCCTGAGGAGGGAGCTTGAACTCGACCCGGTCTCCCTCCTCCTGGGTCTTCCCAGTGCTCGCGTAACTGACACATATCAGAAAAGATTGTATAATGTTATGACACTCTGTTCTAGGAAAAGTATTCTCCTGCACTGGATCTCTGATAAGGCCCCCTCAGTGACGGGATGGCATAGGACAATAATGGAATACATACCTCTGGACTTTCTCTACTGTCTCCTGCACTCCAAAACTAATGCCTTCGAAAGAATATGGAAACTGTTTCTTGATAAATGTAAATATTTCTGCCATACTTACGAGAGCATTTGTATAAAAAAAATTAAAAAAAACAAACTTGGATTATTTATCTCTGCTTTCTTTTCTTATTTTGCTCCAACTGTATCTCACTTTATACTGCATAACGTACCTGTCACATCTAACTGGAACCATATGGGTTCTTGGTTTCTGTTTGGTTATTCCCAGCTTGTGGTGGTTTTGTTGTTTTGTCTAGTCCTGTATTTTGTATGTTTGTTTATAAAATTTTTATAAACTTAAAAATAAATAAATAAATCTTCTACTGACCTCTTGATACAATCAAAAAAAAATAATATTAACCACTCTCGACCAGCACACAAATACACTCCTTCCAAAACAGTCTTAAAGAAGCAAAGTCTGCAACAAATTTACAATAAAGAACAGTACAATACTAAAAAAGTACAATAACTCACTAAAAGAGTAAAGAAAAGTTGTGAAATGTGAAATTAAAAGAAAAACTTTAAAAGAAAAGAAACATGAAATGAAAAGAATGTGTGGAATGAAAATAAAATGTAAATGTAAAGACAAGCAAAGTTAAATGAACAGAAAATATGCAAATAAGCATTTAAATAAATGCTCTTCATATAGACCCTTTTGTGTTTTCTTTTAGGTTATAACACCTGAGGGCCCCATGCCTGTGTTTGCCTTAGGCCTCAAAATGACTAAATCCGCCCCTGTCCTGCGCACTCGTCTCACAGCCGGCTGAACGTACAGACCAATGTTATTTGTGACGCTCCTAGGAAGACTCTTGTGAAAATGTTCTTGTAGGTTGTTGTCTACTTAACTACGATAATAAAGAGGCGTTGTTTTAAATACATTTTGCTTACGAGTTATTGCTCCCAGAAGCTAGAATCTGTAAATATAGGCCATTTCCAACCATTATCGTGTAATTATGACATCTTATCTCGTAACTATGACATTTTTTTCTCATAATTATGACATCCTGATCTCATAATTATGAAATAAGGCTCCCAATTTTTTTTTCTTTGGTGAATGCAATGCTCTTCCGTAAAATTGTGTAAAAACAGTGGCAGGTGTGGTATGTGACTTTAGCGGAAATCTACTGGAAAGCTAATATTAGCTTGATGGCTAATGTGGCTAACGCTAGCTGCGTTAGCATAATGCCTTATAGAGAATGGGCAACTACGTCATGATGCAGTGCATTTTGGGTTGCGGCGGCCATCTTTAAGGACACGGTTGTAACCCTTGGTGGCGTTAAAGTACTTTGTTTGCCAAACGAGGTTGTATAGAGAAGAAGAAAAAAGGTTAACAAACACATGGACCGTGCAAAGATAAAGCACAAGGTTATCTACCGGGAGAAGCTAAACAAGGAAGCAAAGGAGCGTTACTTGGACAAAATAAAGGCAATTAACGGGCTTGATCCGTACGAACACAGAGTGGTCGACTGAGCTGAATAAGCTACTGCAAACAACATTTGACGTGTTTTCTTACCTTGTTTGTGGTGTGAGCTCATACACATTTGAGTAGTTTCGAAATTATAAATCTCTTGAGGCCCATCATCACTGTACTAATGGTTGGGTTCAGTACCTGGAGATTTACAAACTCAACGACCAGAAAGCTAACGTTAGGTAATCACCACGCACCAGACACTCCTCTGTCACCATACTAAACTCAACAAAAACACCGCAAGTTAAACTCTTCATCGTATATATTCTTCTTTTTTACTTAGGAAACATTTTGGTTAAGTTGTTTACTTTTATTAAAGTATAATATATACTTATATACTTATATAATTATAAATTTCCAGGCGAAACGTTGTTGTTTCTGCACTGTTCTAGGCTAACGTTAGTTTCTGTACTAAATCAGAATCAGGTTTATTTCCATGTACATTTTCACATACGAGGAATTTACCTTGGTTTATTGGTGCTTTACCATACACATAAACATAAAGAACTAGTAAAGAGATCAAAAGTACATGTCTACATAAAATATAGGAGATTTGACTATGAATTAACTATTTTCATGGTGTGTAAATGTGAGTTCCATTGCTTTGCTTCCAAGCAGGAAAGCTGAAAAATCTTACTCCATTTGTGTTACGTTTTCCACGCCGATCGTGACAATTTATATTGCAGCACGCGTTTACCATTCTGTCGTGTTTCTAAATTGAATTACTTATAAAATATACCACCACCTACACAGTCTACCGCCAATACTACTACTACTACGCTGCTGCAACTACGTTTCTCCCGTAACATCCGTGTCCTAAAATCCCACAATGCCTGATCAGCTGACTTCACGATCCCATTCTCTATTTGAAGCCCATCAATGCAGTGTGTTTAAAGTCAGGCAGAGACCAAAACACTGATTCACAGATACACTCAGCAATACTGCAATACTAGTATTCGAGACAATACTGCTACTCTTTTACAGTTCAAAAACACAAAAAATAAAGGAATACTATCAACAGCTTTATACTGGGCCAGATTATCCAATGGGCTGATATTTTGATTTTGAAAATTATTTTGATAGTAGCACTGTTTCCGTTCTAAACTATCAACTACTCGGCTACTTATAGGCCAATACTGTATGTTCTGTATGTGGGCAATAATATATTTTCCTAAATGCATTATATTGAATTAAAAAAAGCCTTAGTTTACAGTCTCATCAACTGTAAACAGCTGCACATAAATAAATATTTGCTGCTAGACCAAGCAGAGAGAAATGCAAGAAAGAATACTATATCCACATCTAGTTAATTTTTTTACCACCACTCTTTAATGTTAAAGCTACAAGAAACCATTTCTCTACCACCACATGAGTGTTTACAATTCTGAGATTTCACATCGTTGCACATTTCAAAGAGGAGCTACATAACTTTGTTTGGCTGGAAGCTGTGCTAGGTTGAGCTCACTTTTATTTATATGTTGAACTGTAATTACAGAATTGCAGCTCGCAGATATATTTAGATTAAGTTAAATGCTATAATTTAACAGCTCATTGACATTATAGCTCTTCCACTGATAAACGTGTCATTAGCTTAGCAATGGGCAGTGTTATTTGCTGTAAGCGATGCTAGAGAATTTTTAAGTAAGTCAGCAAGTAAGTGATGAACTAAGGAGAAATAAAGGACCCTTCGCTGGAACTGCAACAGTTTTCCGGAAATAAATGCACAATCAAGTTTCTCAGCAGCCTCCACCACTAATCTACTGTAACATCAACCATTCTGCTGTGACCCAGGAGGAAACCAGGAGAGGGCAATGAAAAATGGGCAGTCTTATTTGGACTAAGAGGAACAGTGATGAGTGCTATTTTTATTATTTAATTCACACGACAAATATTTATTTTCTTTATCAAACCTGTCTCTCTCTCTGTTTACACAGAAGCTCAAACCGTCTGCAGTGTTTTTATCTGCTATCATCAGATCTACCTCATTCATATCTCTCACAAACTCTACAGCCTCATCAGTACTGACATCATCACTGACTGATGGACCACAATGTGATTCTGTGGAAGCTGAAAAACTGCCCTGTTAAATATTTATCTACTTTCTGTCACAGTCAGTGAACTCACCTCAGAGTCTCCAGTCTACAGTGTGGACTCTCCAGTCCAGCAGACAGCAGCTTCACTCCTGAATCCTGCAGATTGTTCTTACTCAGGTCCAGTTCTCTCAGATGGGAGGGGCTGGACTCCAGAGCTGAGGCCACAACTTCACAGTGAGTCTCTGAGAGTCCACAGTCAGAAAGTCTGTCAGGACACATAAAATGTTTTATTATGAAAGAGGAAACTTTATATTTACTTCATGTATTAAAGAACAGTTTGACATGTCCTGCATTTATGAACAGTGAACAATTATGGGAACAATGATCTGCTACCTGCTGCTGTCAGGTTCACATCCAAAGAAGTGAAACAAACGCTGGACAACGCTTGGCTCAGGAGATAGAGATAGATCGGGTTGCCCGTTAATTGGAAGGTCATGTCGAAGTGTTTCTAGGCTGCATGTCAAAGCGTTCTTGGGCAAGATACTGAACCCTGGTGGCTGTTCCGCCAGGGGCAATTCACATGAATGTGTGTGAATGGTGAATGCAGATGTAGTGTAAAAGCGATTTGAGTGGTCAAAAAGACTAGAAAGGCGTTATACAAATATGGAGCATTTACATTTACAACATTAGAGCAGTACATGATTGAAAGTTAAGTTGATGAAAAGTTAAAATAAAAAAATAAATATTTTGACATAATATGAAAAACATGCATGATGTTTTTTCGAGCTCCTTTTACATGGACAACCAGTTTAAGAAAATTATACATTACCTGCAAAGCTGCCACACAGGAGTCACAGAACTACAATATAGGACTGGAAAAGCAGTATACAAGGTCTCCTTTAAAGAGGTGGTACTCTGCTTTTTGGCTTTTCCCCTCTCCTTTATTGAGTTGTATACCTTTTTTGTGCATGTAATAGGTTTGCAGTGTGAAAAAGCCCAAAGTCCAGCCCAAAGGGAGTTCCCATCTCCTACAGAAAACACTGCTGTTAACTGACTGAAAACAGCTTGTTTGTAGTCCAGCTGCTTCCCTTTCATCCTTGTGACGACACATGGATGAAAGCTAAATGCGCCTCCTAACGCTCGCCAAGCAGCTAGTCCACCCTCAAAAACGGCGAGCTGCAGCACACAGCTCTCCTCTCCCTTCCAAACACTAGCTACCCTCCAGGCAGTCAGTGGACATAAAGTTGTTACTGTGATGTAGAGACAGAGCTCGGTTAAAACTTTATGGATGAAAGATCCTTTTGTTACAGATTAATAACTCACCACTCTGAAACTCTTGCTCCGGTCCATGTTGCCAAGCTGGTCGGCAACATGTACAGCTGAACCCGAGCCGTTTACCGGCTTCTCCCTGACCCGCCCTGCTCTGCTTCTGATTGGCTAGTAGTCCTTAACTAGGAACTGAGCGTGTGCAACTCCCAACAAAGATCATTTAGAGACAAGATGTATCTCTCCATAGCTAAAACGAAGCCTTCAGCACAGGGTGAAAAGAGGAGCTGCAGCAATGTGCAGTGCAGGGCTCCAGACTAACTTTTTTCACCTCCGTCCTTGAACCGTCCTGAAAAACAATTTAAACTGTCTTAAAGTTAATGTCAATAGTCCCAAAATCAAAATTTAAAATAAGAGAAGCTGGAGGTGTTAAAACAAAGATAGACAATTTATAAGCTATGACACTGACACACTATATTATTGGCAGATATTCTTTGCCCGTTTATTTCCACAGGTTTTTGTATTTTTCTCTTAATTTCCTATATGTAGAAAAAGAAAAAAAAATGTTCTGCATGAATACAAAAAAGCATTTAACTCCTGTTATTTTTCAGTTTTTTTTACCTGTTTACAGATAACTACTTTGAATGGTGATAATGATAATAACGTTTAAATTAACATTGTAATATAAGCTTGAAGTGTTTTATATCTGTGAATTTTATTTAAAGGCAAGTGAAGTGTTGATTTGAGAGGCTAAATTGATTGTCACCTCACTGTCGCCTCTGGCCGCTTGGTCGTCACTTTAAATAACAAAAACTTTAATTTAAAATCAAAGAAATGCTCTAAACATTTTTCAAATTAACTTTATAAAGAAACGGTTTTATTGGCTGCAACAGTAACGTTAACGTTAGCTGTATTGTGGGGAGGAGGAAAAAACATGGGCTTTGGTCTTTAACACACAGTGAAATACGGGGACATTTACAGGCTCGGCTCCAGACGGACACAGGCTGCCAATAGCAGGGACTGTCCCCAGAAAACGTGAAAGTCTGGTCGCCACAAATAAATTGAAATCCAAATGTATGCTTTAGCTGATATACACACACACAGCCGGGGTAACTTAGAGCCCATTAGCTAGCTAGCAGTAGCGAGCAGTTAGCAGATTGTTTTGATGTGAATTGTACTCACATCAGACTCTGGGATTGTCCGCCTACTCGGGTTCGATGGAGGAGATGTAGGGCCGTCTTGGTGCTCAATCTGTTTAACGTTACCGTTGTTTAACCAGCGCAACATATTTGCGATGTCATTAAGCCATTTGATAGATGCACCTGGTACCGCGGAACAAGTCTCCGGGTGAGTAGCCGGCCAGTGATAGTAACTATAGCAACAGCATGAAAAGAGCAGCTCCGTTGTACTCAGCGCTAGTCGGTTAATTTTGGCATTTTCTAAGTAGCCTAATAGGATAGTAATAAATTAACACACATACAAAAACGGTTTTCGTCCTGTAAGCGTCCTGGAGAATATTTCTGTTCGTCCTAAACACATTTTCTATCGTCCCCAGGAAAATAGGATGCCGTTAATCTCGAGCCCCGGTGCAGTATGACAAAAAAGTGCGTGCCTATCATTTTTTGAAAATGAACCTGTTGTGAAACAACCTCTAAATAGGATTTTGAACCTGAAATATAATGCCACAAAAGTGAAATTCAGAGCAATAAAATACTCCATTGCTGGGTTCAACACGCTCAGGGGTTTTACAGTGTTTGTTTCATAGGAACACTAGTTTATGGAGGCTAATGTTTAGAAATAAATAGAATAACTGTGTTCATTAATTGTTAACTGTCATTACACAACCAACTGAAGAAGATCAATGACAAAATACAACTTCCATAAATAATTGAAACAAACAAGTAAAACACTATTTTAATGACACACATCACATCTGGACTTACCGAGCCTTTCTGCAGTTCCTCACAGCTGGAATCAGTCTCAGTCGTCCCTCCTGTGATGTCTTGTACTTCCTCAGGTCAAACTCATCCAGAACCTCCTCTGACATCTGTAGCATGTAGGCCAGAGCTGAGCAGTGGATCATAGAGAGGTTCTTCTTTGATTGGTTCTCTGACTTGAGGAACTTTTGGATCTCCTGATGTACTGAGTGGTCGTTCATCTCCGTCAGACAGTGGAAGATGTTGATGCTTCTGTCAGGAGGGATGTTTGTCCTCTTCTTCTTCAGGTTGTTGATGGCTCTCTGGATGATTTCTGGACTGTTGTCTGTCCGACCCAGCAGGCCTCCTAAGAGTCTCTGGTTGGACTCCAGAGAGAGGCCATGAAGGAAGCGAACAAACAGGTCCAGGTGGCCATTTTTACTTTTGACAGATTTCTCCATGGCTTTACTCAGGAAGACATCCAGGGATGGATCATGATTATTGTGACCTTTCTGGAAACCCTTCCTGTTTTCTCTGTGCGTGTCTTTCCCCAGGAAGTCCTTCAGTCTCTCTGAGTTCCTGCTGGTGTAACAGTGGAACATGTAGACTGCAGCCAGAAACTCCTGAACGCTCAGATGAACAAAGCAGTAGACTGTTTTCTGGAAGATCACACTCTCTCTTTTGAAGATCTCTGTACAAACTCCTGAGTACACCGAGGCCTCTGTGACATCAAGAACACACTGCTCCAGGTCTTCTTGGTAGAACATGATGTTTCCTTTCTCCAGCTGTTCAAGCGCCAGCCTCCCCAGCTTCAGAAGAACCTTCCTGTCAGCCTCCGTCAGCTCCTGTGGACTTCGTCTCATGTCCCTCATCGTACTTCTGCTTCTTCCTCTTTATCTGAACCAGCAGGAAGTGTGAGTACAGGTCAGTCAGGGTCTTGGGCAGCTCTCCTCTCTGCTCTGTAGTCAACATGTGCTCCAGAACTGTAGCAGTGATCCAGCAGAAGACTGGGATTTGACACATGATGTGGAGGCTCCTGGAGGTCTTGATGTGTGAGATGATTCTGCTGGACAGCTCTTCATCACTGACTCTCCTCCTGAAGTACTCCTCCTTCTGGGCGTCAGTGAAGCCTCGTACTTCTGTTACCCTGCCGACGCTTACGAAGGAGGGATCTGATTGGCGCCGCGAGGTCGGAAGTTATCCAGACGAGAGCCGAGGGAAGCAGATTCCCCTGGATGAGGTTTGTCAGCAGCAGGTTGACTGATGACTTCTGTGTGACATCAGACACAACCTGATTGTTGTGGAAATCCAATGAAAGTCTGCTTTCATCCAGGCCGTCAAAGATGAACAACAGTTTACAGACAGCGAGCTTCTCTGCTGGGACCTTCTGTAATGTTGGATGGAAAACATGGAGCAGCGTGAGGAGACTGTGCTGCTCATCTTTGATCAAGTTCAGCTCCCTGAGCGAGAGCAGAACCAGCAGACTGACATCTTGGTTTTCCGAGCCCTCTGCCCAGTCCAGAGTGAACTTCTGCACCGAGAAGGTTTTCCAACGCCAGCGGCGCTGTTGGTCAGAACCACTCTGATGGCTCTCTGTTGGCCAGGTAAGGCTTTAAAGATGTCCTGGCACCTGATTGGAGCGTCATGGAGGGTCTTCTTCTTGGAAGCTGTCTCAAGCTGCCTCACCTCATGCTGGGTATTAACCTCTTCACTCTGTCCCTCTGTGATGTAGAGCTCAGTGTAGATCCTGTTAAGGAGGGTTCCACTTCCTGTTTCATCACTTCCTTCAGTCACACGTTCACATCTCCTCCTCAGACTGATCTTATGTTCATCTAAAACCTCCTGCAGACCACCTCTCACTAAAGAAGAGAAACAATGTGAGATAAAACAAAGAATATGTGCTGATTATTTTCATTACTAATATAAAACCATCAATATCAGAATATCTGAAGAAGCAGACAGATGTCCAGTCTTACTTTGTACAGAGCTGCTCTGACTGGCTGTCTGCAGTCCAGCTCTGGTTCTGGATCTGTCTCCACACTGGGGACAGGAGGAGTGTCCTGATGAAGCAGACTGGTCCCAGTATGAGGTGATGCACCGTCTGCAGAACCAGTGTCCACAGCTGGTACAGACTGGATCCTTCAGGACGTCCTGACACAAAGCACAGCAGGACGGCTGCTCCTCCACACTGTAAAAAAAATTTAAATTCTTTGAAAAATAACTTTTTTACAGTAGTTTTCTGTTCATATAATGTAAAAGACCAGGAGACCTCACATTAAAAGCAGAATAATGTCTGATGGAAGAAACGGAGAAAACAGGCATGTTCTTCATTTACAAGCGAGTTTTGAGCCCATTATCAACAAGGCAATGACATTTTGATTCATTTCATTGGAAAACTTACATATAGCCCTTGTAAAGCTCTTTATGGCCTCTCGCCTTGTAAGATTTCTGAGCTTTTACTCCCCTACACACCAGCACGTACATAGAGATCCTCGGGCAGAGGTCTGCTGTCTGTTCCAGAGTCTCGACTGAAAACTAAAGGGGACAGTTTGCTGTCGGGGCCCCGAGGCTCTGGAACAGCCTGCCCGAGGAAATCAGGTCAGCTGAGTCAGTGAACTCTTAAGTCCCTTCTTAAAACATACTTTTATTGGAGAGCCTTTCCCGATGTGATTTGACTGTATTTTGTCCCTTTTATTTTATTTTACTTAACTTAATTTCTAAAATGTGTATTTTAGTCTTTCTTGCTTTTATCTTGTATTGTTTTTGTGTTATTGTCTTTAGACTTGTTAAGGCACTTTGTAACTTGTTTTTGAAAAGTGCTCTACAAATAAAGATTATTGTTGTTATCTAGCTGTGCTCACAGAAAGACCAATAGAGAAGCAGAGAGCTAACGCTGATGTATCATGTTGGCTAAATGCAGTCAATGTAAAGTTATCATGTAAGGAGCATGGATTAGTTCAACCTCAAGCTGATTAAATATGTTGCAGTGAGAGTTTAAATGAGTTTCCAGCATGTTGTGTGAAGCTGTCTCTGGTGAGTCTGGAAATGTGTCTCACTCATGATGCAGACGAGCACACACCTGGTGGAAATCTAAAGTCCGCACCGCTAGTGGCCACTGAAAATATTACCAATTAAGAGTTTTATCCACCGGGTAACGGGTATATTGTAAATTGAAGAAGGTAAATACCTCTGTGGGTGTTTTTGTGGTGCTTCATCAAGCTGTAGTGTATTGTGTCTGTTTCAATGTAGGTTCAGTGCGTTACTGTGTGTTGCTACTGTGTTAAAGAGGTGGTATTCTGCTCATTATCTGGTTCAAAATCTTAATTAGCGGTTGTACCAGAACAGGTTTACATGGTTTGATTTTCAAAAAACACCATATTTTTCTCAGACTGCACTTTGCTGCAGCTCCTCTTTTCAGCCTGTCTGTTGTAGCTCCGCTCTTCAGCTACAGAGTGATGCATCTTACTCGTACAAAATCTTTGTTGAAAGTTGTAAGAAACAAGGTAGTGTGATCCAAATCAAAGCCTTCAGACAGCGACCGTAACTTAGCAACCACACATCATCACTGTTCCACATCTCACCATCAGGACTGAACGTTGAACTGTTGCCGGTGTTCTGACGATCTATGCTGCCTTGAAGAAAAATGCTACCATATTAGCGCAAATCGATAGACTCGACTCTCCTCGGTCCTGCTCTGTTTTCCATTGCAGATAGAACCTAGAGAGCGACGCCACACACAGCGGCCGCGGCGTAATGTTCGATGCGACACACACACCAGCGATCCACTCAGCTCTTAAAATATATCCAGTCTGCGGTTAAAAGGTTTGAACCTCACTCAGAATGTAAAGACAGATAAGCGCTATGAAAACCTTCCAGCTGTGTTTTCCTCTGCCGTTGCTGCTACAGCGTCTGTGTGACAGCGGGAGCAGAGGGCTCTGTGAGCGGGCGGCTGGCCGGCCTCACACGCTCCTCCCGCGGGTCGCCGCAGGCTTCCCCCGCCGCCGCTCGCCAAGCTCCTCAACTCCGAAAATATTCATCACATTTTTGTTTCACATTTCACATTAAAACTGTCAATACTGGAAATCTACACAGCTGATTTCTCACCTCAAAACTTCTCAGAAGTGGATTTAGTGATGAAAACTGTAAAATAAACTTCCTGTTGCTGCCTCTATCTGGTGCACGATGATGCAGTGAATAGTGAATATTCTCTCTGACCAATCAGCAGCCTGTTGTGTTTTCACGTTACATTTTAGTTTCCCTCAGCTCGCTTGGAACCTCGATGGAGGTGAGGTGATAATAAAAAAGTACCTGGAAGCAGTTTCAGGTCCAACTTTTCTACAATGGAAACCCAAACAAAGGCGAGTCGAGCCAAAGGGCCTCCGCTCAGACTAGCTTGGTTTGAGGGCGTGGCCTGACCCCGCCAGCCGCTTGGCGAGCTTTATGACACGTTTTCATTGTGATGTCACAAGTTAAGGAAGTGAAGGGCCGGACTACAAACGAGCTGTTTTCAGTTCAGAGCAGAGTTTTCTGTGGAGATGGGAACTAACTTTGGACTTTTTCACTTTGCAAACCTGTTACAGCACAAAAAAGAGATTTAACTCAATAAAGGAGAAAAGCCAAAAAGCTGAATACCACCTCTTAAACGTTGTGAGTATAAAGCTTAAAGACAGTCAGCCTGAGAAGTGAAGGAGCTTTGCACTGAAGAAAGTGAGCGAAATGTCCTGTTCATCAGGCAAAGAGGAGCAACTGTAGCAGCCAGCTAGCCTGTAACTCCTCATCCTCATCTTCATCATTCTTTACTCACAGTTTACAACCAGGGATTTATGAGCAGGTTTTAAGAAGTTAAAACCGCTGCATGTGCTGTTTTATTTGGTAGTTTGCACTAGCTAGTGAAGCACATGTCAGTACACACAATTTAAATGTGATTAAGGCACGGTGAGAAATGTGATCCTGCTCACTAAAGTGTTTCCACTGAATCTAATTCTGTCTTTTCTCCAGATGCACCAAGGATCCAGCTGATTACTGGCAGTTTGGAGGAGGATTCTTCTTCTTCTGGCACTGATTCATTCACCTTTAGAGACATCTGGGTCACCAGGTCATTTTCCCAGGGCTTTCCCAATGTTTGGACTGTGGCCCCGTGTGTTACTCAACAAGACTGCATTAAGAGAGAGAGCTTCTGTGGTGAGTTTGGATTTGACTTCCTAACAAACTGTATCAGGATGAATAAAGACAGTTTGATGTTTGTCTCCTCATATTATCAGAACTACACGGAGCCCCAGGGGTCAGGAGGATATTGTGGAAAACAACAACCCTCCCAACAGCACAGTGTGTTGCTCTGAAGTGACATCATGACCTCATCGTCATAGTAACCCTAACAGACGAGCTCATTGAGAAGTGACAGTTTTCACTTCCTCCTGCGGGCTCTGAAGAACTGTTTGTGAATAATCGGTTAATAATGTAAATTTACATCTGAATCCAATAAACACAAAAGTTTCAGAATCAATAGTGGGATTATTTTATTTGGATTATTTCAAACTACAGTTTAATTGTCTGTGAAGGTTCTCAGTCGTCCAGGTCAAAGTTATCCAACAAAGGTTCAAATTAAAGGCAGCTGGACTTTAAGATGCTGGAAGACGTTTCGTCCCTCATCCAGGAGACTTCTTCAGTTCTGACTGGCTGGTAGGGAAACTCAGCTATTTAACCTCTGTGGGGTCGTTATCAAGATGATCCATACCGCTGGTTCGTTAGAGCTCCTGGCTGTTTTAAGGAGAGCCACCTGAGGCCAAGTCTGACCCACCATGATCCAAGTCTCTTGGACGAGGGACGAAAACGTCTTCCAGTATCTTCAGCCAAGTCCAGCTGCCTTTGATTTGAACCTTCCTTGGATGAAGTTTAATTGAAAGTGTCAGAATCTTCTACATATATTTATATATCCTCAGCTGACAAATCTTAATGTTTCTATTTCACAAACACTAATTAACTGCTTTTCCTGTCTGACTGTCTTATTAAACATTTAGTGATCTGTCTGCAGTTTGTTATTAACACAAACTCAACACTTCCTGCAGCTCCTTCACAGTAAAAGCCTCCATTAAAGAGAGCTGATTATGTCCTTCACTGTTTTACAGTCACTCTGGGCAGCTTAGCTTGAGTTAGTTAGCTTTGAACTGAGCTTAGAAGTGGTCTAAACACACAGCATGTAACAGCGGTGTCACAGGTTCAAGTCCACACGGAGCCTTGTTTGTATGTCCTTCTGTTTCCTGTCACATGAAAACAATTCAAATCTTGTAAAAAGAGAAGTGGTCCAAATCTCCATGTGACCATTTTCTGCCCTTTTCCATCCACTGCTAACTTTTCCATCAGTGCTGCCCGTGGATGTTTGTTCTTCACCTTTAGGAACAATATATGGTGGAGAGAATCTGAGCTCAAAGGTCCACTTACTAATGATTCAAAGCAAAGTGTTCATCAAGGTGAGCAAAGCTGAACTACAAATGCTTTTTCACCACATGTTGCACAATTATGATCTGAAGTGATTCAAGATGCATCTGGTGGATCAGAACAGCTGATCTGAGGAAGAGCCAAACAGCTCAGTGTTTAGAGGGACAAAGAGGAGAAAATGAAGGACACATTTGAAGCAGATTCTTTCAGATTCTGAATCCTTCTAAATCTTTACAGTGACGTCAACGTGAGGGCAAAAAATATATGAAGATGTTCTTGAAGTGTAAATTCTGAAATGGAGGTTCTCAGGTGTTTTGCTCCAGAAATCAAATCAGATCCATCTTAGTTTGAAACAGTATCTGCACTAATAGTTCTGCATCAGGAATATAAATCTGTTAGCACAACATTTTGTCTTCATCCTCAATGCATCATCTTCATCAGCTCAGTTTACAGTAAAAACAGTCTCTTACTTTGGGTCTGAGGGTCCAGGTTCAGGACTGAAGTCTGGAGGTTTTACTATGGACCAGTCACTCTTCATAGACGGACAGCTGGATACTGAGGACTCTGCTCCGTCCTCCTCTTCCTCTGTCCTCCTCTTCATCATCTTCTGGACTTCACTCAGTCTGAGAGGTAAAACAGTGACACTGACTGTGAGCTCAGAACACAAGAATCAGAAGTCTCAGGCAAACAGAGTTTAATAAAATCGAACAAGCAAGTTGAATTTGGCTCCCTTTATGATGTCATAGAGGGATCCTCCTCCAGCCCTTCAGCGCAGCAGATGGCCCCGCCCACTAAATACAGCGTTCTCAGCGTCCAACACAAACCCAAGCGGTCGCTCCATCACTGAGCTACAGCTGGAGGTTGTTCAGTCTGTCTCACAGAAAGTGATTTTACAGTTATGAAGGAAAGTTAAATATTTTCTGGTGTTCCCTCTGATGTCCTCTGGCTGCTCGGCCTCAACTCTCTGATTTACAAAGTGAAGCTGATGGACAGATAGCTTTACTTGCAGCTAACGCTACAGTACCTGCTAGCTACTGCTAACTGTCAGCTGACTCTGCCTGAACTGGGCGCTCCCAGCAGTCCAAAGCTCCTGTTCTAACGTTACAGCTGTAAACCCCAACAGACCCCAGAGCAGCAAGCTTCCAGTCTGGGCACAGTCAGCTAATAAGACTAGCTGCATGGTTAACTGAGCTAACTAACTAGCAGAAGCTACCGTTAGCAGTAGCTAGTGTCTGAATTAACTGCTAACACCAAGTAAAGCTATCTGTCCATCAGGAAACTGCGTAAACCAGCAGAAGCTGAGGCAGAGCAGCCGGAGGACATCAGAGACCAGACAATGTTTTGTCCATAAAAACTGATCCAGGTTCAGTAAAACCAGAGAATAAAGTTGGGTTTCTGTGAAGCCTAGTCTTTCATAGCCAGCCCCATCTCTACACATCCATTCAGCTTTGTGCCAGCTACTTCCTGCCCCTCAGGAGGCTTCCAGAAGCTGGCCAATCAGAAGAAAGGGGGCTTTTAGGGAGGGGGGGCCTTAAAGAGACAGGAGCTAAAACAGAGTGTTCAGACAGACGGTGAAAAGAGGAGCTGAACCAACGAACAGTGTGAGGAAGATAATGTGTTTAAACGTTTAAACATAATCTAGTAGAAACAAAAAAAGTATAATGCTGAAAATTATTATAATGTGGGACCTTTAAATCTGGTTTTCTTTGGTTACTGTAGGTTTAATGTGTGTATTATTGTTTTCTTTGGTTACTGTAGGTGTAACATGTCTTTTCCTGGTTATGGTTAATGTGTTTTATCCAGGAAATTACATCTTTGTGTCCAGATTTGAACCAAACTGATTCATCAGATCCATCTTAGTTTGAAACAGTATCTGCACTAATAGTTCTGCATCAGGAATATAAATCTGTTAGCACAACATTTTGTCTTCATCCTCAATGCATCATCTTCATCAGCTCAGTTTACAGTAAAAACAGTCTCTTACTTTGGGTCTGAGGGTCCAGGTTCAGGACTGAACCCTGGAGGACGATCTTTGGACCGGTCACTCTTCATAGACAGACAGCTGGATACTGAGGACTCTGCTCCGTCCTCCTCTTCCTCTGTCCTCTTCCTCTTCATCATCTTCTGGCCTTCAGTCAGTCTGAGAGGTAAAACAGTGACACTGACTGTGAGCTCAGAACACAAGAACCAGGAAACAGGTTTGTTCAACAGTCCCAAGTCTGAGAGAACAGGAAGTAACACAGACACATTTTTAAATAACACCTTCCCAGCTCCTTACTCTAACTCAGGGGTGTCAGACTCATTTTCTCCACAGGTCACATTAAGCATTTTGGTTAAAGGGCCAGTTGGAACTGTGAGACTGTATAAACATACTTTACTGCACAAACTCTTAACATTTTGTAAAATAACTGTCTCTTTATTTGTTAAGGACATTTAACCCATCAGATGTAAAAAATATAAGCAGGCACATTTACTGTATCTGTGTTATTATAACAGACATTAAATCATTTATCAGGTGTAGAAACCCAAAATACTCCATCAGTCTTCATTATGGACTTTTCAAGTCCATAATGAAGACAAATACCATCAAACTATTACATTAACTTTTCACTTTTCCACAGACGAGAGGGGCAGAACTTTGGTACAACAAATAACTGAGCTGCTAATAACATGTGTGACAGATGTGGCATTTGATGAAACAAACGGCTGCACAGCCCTGCAGAGGGCAAACAGCCCACTGATGACAGAAAGTTTTATTACCTGGAAAAACACTGACGTATCCTGTAGCTACTCCTTCATTATCCTCTGTAGCTGTTAGTGACATAATAAATGACTATAAATTGGTACAAAAAATAAAGTTTATTTTCCTTGATTCAAACAAAAAGATTTATAAACTAAACTGAAAAGTTTTCTGTTTGGCACCTTCTTACCTTGATGATAAATTATTTAATTTCAATTCATTTCTAAACTAAAGTTTTCTGCTCGTGTTCAAAACTTTCTGCACATTCAGAATCTCTCCTCATGTCTTTGTTCTCTTTATATCCAGAAGAAAACTGTAATATTATGAGACTAACATCATTTAATGAGAATTCATACTGATTTTTTCTTGGAGGATTGATGGCTGGACGTGCTGACGTACTGCGGTAAGCGTGTTGACTCATTTCCGTTTCCGGTGCTTGTGTGTTGGTAGCCTGTTTGCTGCTCTCGCTAAATACCAGATAAAATTGTTAGATTATCATTACAGCGGCCAATTGTCCGCTAAACACTTATTCTTACAGTAAGTTTACCTAAGCACTCACAGTTCTTTCCATCTTTAGTGACTGCTGTTCGATCTCATAGTTGTTCAAAAGTTTTGGTAGCCAACGCTAACGCATTACTTTAGCTTAGCCGTTAGCTGACTTTAGCTTAGCAGCTAACGATGGCTTCTTCTCCCTCTCTCTCCTGCTTTCTCCTGCTCGGTGTGTCAGATGTTCAGTTACTCCTCTGCCTCCTTTAGCGGTAATGGTACGTGTAACAAGTGTAATTTATTTTTTAGACATGGAGGCGAGGCTCAGTGAGTTAGAAGTCCGGCTCCGCACCTTGGTAGATCAGCCTACTGTAGCTAGCCAGTCCCCGGTAGTCGGTAGCGGACCGCCTGAGTTAGCCTCTGGTAGCCGTTCCCGGCTTTTCCTGAGCAGCCAGGAAAGGGTGGCTGGGTGACTGTCCGAAGGAGGAATAGTCGTAAGCATTCAAAGCCCTCAGGACACCATCATTCGCTTCCCGTTTCTAATAGATTTTCCCCACTCAGCGACACACCCGCTGAGAAACCAACTCTGATAATTGGCAGCTCCATTTTGCAAAGCGTGAAGTTAGCGAAACCAGCGACCATAGTCAAATGCATCCCAGGGGCCAGAGCGGGCGACATCGAGTCCTATTTGAAACTGCTGGCTAAGGATAAGCGTAAATACAGTAAGATTGTTATTCACGCCGGCGGTAATGACTCCGGTTACGTCAATCGGAGGTCACTAAGATTAATGTTGAGTCGGTGTGTTCATACGCCAAAAACAATGTCGGACACCGTAGTTTTCTCTGGACCCCTGCCCAATCTGACCAGTGATGACATGTATAGCCGCATGTCGTCATTCCGCCGCTGGTTATCGAGGTGGTGTCCAGCCAACGATGTGGGCTTTGTAGATCATTGGCAGACTTTCTGGGGAAGACCTGGTCTGATTCGGAGAGACGGCATCCATCCCTCTTGGGAAGGAGCAGCTCTCATTTCTAGAAATCTGGCCAACTTTATTAGCGGACCAAATCCATGACAACCCAGAGTTGAGACCAGGAGGCAGAGTCGCAGTTTAACACACTTCTCTGCCCTTCTTATTCAGCAGTTACCCACCCAAAACCCTACGCGAGAGTCGCAGTTTAACACACTTCTCTGCTCCTCCGTTCCAGGAGTTACTTAGTGAAAACCCTATAGTGGCGGTGTCTGTCCCCGACCATTGAAATTATTTAAATCAAAGGTAAACAGAAGAGGAGCTGTGCATAAAAACCTCATAAAAATTAAAACCACAGAAGCAATAGTGCAAACGAATAGGAGAGTAAAATGTGGACTCTTGAACATCAGATCTCTCTCTTCTAAAGGTGTACTAGTAAATGAACTAATATCAGATTATGAAATTTATTTATTCTGTCTTACTGAAACCTGGCCGGGTGATGGAGAATATGTAAGCCTAAATGAATCCACCCCTCCCAGTCATATGAATACTCACATTCCTCGAAGCACAGGCCGAGGAGGTGGAGTTGCAGCTATCTTTGACTCTAGCCTAGTCATCAGCTCTAAACCTAAACTAAATTATAACTCATTTGAAAGCCTTGTTCTGAGTCTTTCACATCCTAGCTGGAAATCACTGCAACCAATTCTATTTGTTATAGTGTACCGAGCACCTGGGCCATACTCTGAATTCTTATCTGAATTTGCAGAGTTTTTTGTCAACTTTAGTCCTTAAAGCGGACAAAGTTATTATTGTAGGGGATTTTAATATTCATGTGGATGTAGAGAATGACAGCTTTAGTACTGCGTTTATCTCTCTATTAGATTCAATTGGCTTCTCTCAGAGTGTTCATGAACCGACTCACTGTTTTAATCACACCCTCGACCTTGTTCTGGTATATGGTATTGAAATTGAACATTTAATAGTGTTCCCACAGAATCCCTCTTTATCTGATCATTGTTTGATAACTTTTGAGCTTGTACTGCTGAACTACCCTCCATTGGGCAAAATTTCTATACAAGATGTCTGTCTGATAGCGCTATAGCTAAATTTAAGAATCGCGATCCCATCGGCTCTAAATTCACTATCAGGTATCAAATTAACAGAGGGACTCTTACGGCAATTTCAGTCCCTCTCAGATCGATCATCTTGTTGATAGTGCTGCAGGCTGCACTGCGAACAACACTTGACTCTGTAGCCCCTCTACAAAAGAAAATACTAAAACAAAGACGGTTAGCTCCATGGTATAATACTGAAACTCGCAAATTAAAGCAAATATCACAGAAACTCGAGAGGAATTGGCGTTCCACCAAACTGGAAAATTCTCGTTTAATTTGGCAAGATAGTCTTAAAACTTATAGGAAGGCCCTCCGTAATGCCAAAGCAGCGTACTACTCGCCATTAATAGAGGAAAATAGGAACAACCCCAGGTTTCTTTTCAGCACTGTAGCCAGGCTGACAGAAAGTCACAGCTCTATTGAGCAAAGTATTCCCATAGCTCTTAGTAGTTATGACTTCATGAGCTTCTTTAATGATAAAATCCTAGCTATTAGAAACAAAATCCAACAAGACCTGCCCTCAACTGGCACCGACTTAAGTCTATACTCAGGAACTTTAGAAACAGCTGTAAAACCAATTATATGTTTGGACTGTTTTGCTTCCCTCAATCCTTATCAACTAACTTCAATAATTTCTTCATCTAAACCATCTACCTGCCTCTTAGACCCCATCCCGACTAGGCTGCTTAAAGAAGTTTTGCCCTTGGTTGGCACTTCTCTGCTGGATGTGATCAATCTGTCTTTATCAACAGGCTCACGTGCCACAGTACTTTTAAAGTAGCTGTAATTAAACCTCTTCTGAAAAAGCCCAACCTGGATCCAGGCGTTTTAGCCAACTATAGACCTATATCTAACCTTCCATTTCTCTCTAAGGTCCTGGAGAAAGCAGTCAGCCAAACAGCTGTGTGACTTTCTACATAGCAATAGTTTATTTGAGGATTTTCAGTCAGGATTTAGAGCTCATCATAGCACAGAGACAGCACTGGTGAAAATTACTAATGACCTCTAACTGCATCAGACAAAGGACTTGTCTCTGTATTGGTTTTACTAGATCTTAGTGCTGCATTTGATACCATTGACCATCAGATCCTATTACAGAGACTGGAACATTTCATTGGCATTAAAGGAACCGCTCTAAGCTGGTTTAAGTCCTATTTATCAGATCGATTTCAATTTGTACATGTTAATGATGAGTCCTCCATGCATACCAAAGTTAGTCATGGAGTTCCACAAGGATCTGTGCTCGGACCAATCCTCTTCACTTTATATATGCTTCCTTTAGGCAATATTATCAGGAAACACTCCATAAACTTTCATTGTTATGCAGATGATACTCAGTTATATCTATCGATCAAGCCAGATGAAACCCATCAGTTAGCTAAGCTTCAAATGTGTCTTCAGGATGTTAAAACCTGGATGACCTGCAATTTTCTAATGTTAAACTCAGATAAAACTGAAGTTATTGTTCTAGGCCCTAAGCACCTCCGCGGACGCATTATCTAAAGATATAGTTTCCCTGGATGGCATCGCCTGGCCTCCAGCACCACTGTGAGAAATCTTGGAGTTATCTTTGACCAGGACATGTCGTTCAACTCTCACATTAAGCAAATTTCAAGGACCGCCTTTTTTCAACTACGTAATATTGCAAAAATCAGGAACATCTTGTCTAAAAATGATGCAGAAAAACTAGTCCATGCATTTGTTACTTCTAGACTGGATTACTGCAATTCCTTATTATCAGGCTCTTCGAAAAAGTCCATTAAGACTCTTCAGCTGATCCAGAATGCTGCAGCACGTGTTTTGACAGGAACCAGTAAAAGAGATCATATCTCTCCTGTCTTAGCTTCTCTGCATTGGCTTCCTGTAAAATCCAGAATAGAATTTAAAATCCTTCTTCTCACATACAAAGCTCTTAATGGTCAGGCACCATCTTATCTTAAAGAGCTCATAGTACCTTACTACCCCACCAGAGCACTGCGCTCCCAGAATGCAGGATTACTTGTAGTTCCTAGAGTCTCCAAAAGTAGAATGGGAGCCAGAGCGTTCAGCTATCAGGCTCCTCTCCTGTGGAACCAGGTTCCAGTTTGGGTTGGGAGGCAGACACCGTCTCTACATTTAAGAGTAGGCTTAAGACTTTCCTTTTGATAAAGCTTATAGTTAGGGCTGGCTCGGGTGAGTCCTGAACCATCCCTTAATTATGCTGCTATAGGCTAGACTGCTGGGGATTTCCCATGATGCACTGAGCTCCTCTCTTCTGTTTTTCTCTCTGAGTGCAACCTCATCCCATTAATGCATGTTACTAACTTCGATTTTTTCTCCCTCTCCCGTGGTGGTGTGCTTCCCCCTCCTGTCACTTCCTGCGGGTGTTGCTGGCTCTGGAGCTGTGGAGTCTGGATCTGTGGTTGGGAGTCTCCTGCTTCCCCGTGTTCCTGCTCGGCGCCCTCTGCTACAGTGTTGCTGGCTCTGGAGCTGTGGAGTCTGGATCTGTGGTTGGGGGTCTCCTGCTGCCCCGTGTTCCTGCTTCGGCGCCCTCTGCTACAGTTGCAATTGCTATTACTAGTCCTATTGCTATTATTACTGTTATTATTATTATCATTAACATTACTATAAATATCTGTACCATTTTTCATTTAGTCTATAGCACCATCACCTTTATTGTCTGTACCTCTATGTGTATACTGTGTAGGTTGCCTCCCTCTGCTCTCTCTCTCTTGCTCTCTCTCTCTCTTTCTCTTGCTCTCTCTCTCTCCCCTCACCCCAACCCGGTCGAGGCAGATGGCCGCCACCCTGAGCCATGGTTCTGCTTCGAGGTTTCTGCCTCTTAAAAGGAAGTTTTTCCTTGCCTGTGTCAGCCTAGTGCTTGCTCTTGGTGGGAATTGTTGGGCTTCTGTAAATAACTTCAGAGTATGGTCTAGACCTGCTCTTTATGAAAAGCGCTGTGAGATAACTGTTGTTGTGATTTGGCGCTATATAAATAAAATTGAATTGAATTGAATTGAATTTTTAAAAGCCTGCCTGACCTGCACTCTGCTGTGCTCCCCTTCAGACTGAACTGCACTTCATGCAGGTACAAACGAAACCAACACTTGTGATCAGGCACAAATCCTCATGTTCACTTCTGCAGGTCGGATAAAGTGAAGCTCACAGTCCCGAGCAGAGCCAGACTGCTTCAGCTTTAAATGTTTACAGTGCAAAAGGCTGCGTCTCAGCAGCGGGTTACTTCACGGTCACGCTGTGTGCAGAGCTGCATGTTGTGAGAGTCCGGCGTGATGTGACAGCCTGAGAAGACGGCCGTTAAAAAACGAGTGGAAATGCTGCGTTCAGGCTTCAGCTTACTTCCTGTTCTCAGTGTAGCTCCGCCCCTCTGCAGGTACAGGAAGTCAGCTGAGTTGGTGCTCACACAGAGCTGTTTAACATGATGTGTTTAGCTGCTGAAAGTAGATCAAGTCTGTTCAGGGCCAAATATCTGTAAGAGAAACTCTGCTCGTCTCTTCTTTATTTAGCAGCGTCAGATTTTAAACAGCCTCTCTGTGATGTTCATGAACTTCTGACAGAAGGTTAAATTATTCCCACACGGCTCATGAACTGTCCAATGTTGGTAAGTTTTTCTGGAATCACCAAAGTTAATGTAACTTCTCAGCCATGTGTGAACATGAAGCAGCTGATTCAGTCCAGGACCCAGAGTTCATCTTAAAGGGAGCTGATCCTGATGTAATGGGATTATTTCTGGGATATGAATGAATGAACCACGGCTCATAATCTGATGTCTGGGGTCACAGCTTGTTAATGTGTGAATGTTGTAAACAGATCTACACCAGTGGGGCTAAATGTACTTTTGTTATTAAGTTAATCACTTTTTTATCAGCCGTGTGTCAGGGGATCGTAACCTCACGTTAAAACCATCTATCTGACAGGTTTCTCTGTTTTCCTGGGACGTCCAGTGAGCAGTGGGGTGTCCAGACTTGTTTAACTGGGGTGACAGAGGTGGGGCTCAGACTTTGGGGTGGCATGAAGCAGCCTACATAGGTACTCTCACATAGCATTCTGTGTCCACTGCTGAAACCTACTAACTAAAGTTCCTCCTGGTCGTCCCCGTGCTCTTTCGTCCTTTCTACCTGCAGGACGTCTCCCTTTTGTCTCTGACTCACTCAGTACTGAGAGTTTGGCTGAGTGATTCTCCTTGTGAGTGTGAGGTGCGCCCTCTCCCACGGACGGTGGGGGGGCGGCCGCTTAACGTGGCCCTGCTTTGTGCGCAGCTTTTGGGGTTGGTGTTGTGACCCCGCCTGCGTCTGTACAGCTGCAGGGCCGCCCACCCAGTTTCCTAACTTACACGTGGGTGGGCCCTCGGCCTCCCATGTCGAGCCATCTGCTGACACGCTGACACCAATGTCACGGTCAGCGGGCGACTGGGTGGCTCATTATGGCTCTGGGCAGGTGAGTTGTGCTCGGTGGTACCGTATGGACCAGTGAGGCGCCTCTAACCCAAAGCAATAGCCCTACAGGGCTGCGCCTATACTCACAGAGTCCGGGTTACAGTACGTAACCCCCCTTTTCAGTTGTCCTTTGTGCTTCTGCTACATTCTTCAAAGCCTTCGTTTCTCGTCTTGACGGATGCATCTAGCAACTACCACAGGAAGCATTTCAGAATAAGAGCGTTTTAGCTGCCGGACTTTGCAGACATCTTTGGATTGTGTTGATTTGGTGATTAGTGCTCGCTTTTTGTGCTTCTACTGTGATTAAGTAGTAAAAATGTTTGTTGTGTATATTGTTGATATACGATCAGAAGTCTGTAACGTGTATTTTATTTTGTAAATTGACCGTTTCTGTGATTTCCTGCCCGATTCAGCTCTGCTGTGCTGCTTCACGCTGGGACGCTTCCTGGACGCACTGCAGAGCTTCTGGTTTGAGCACAAACATTTAGTAGAACAGCTGCTCCGGCAGCAGCGAAGCAGAGACTCTGTGTGCTTTCGGTGTGAGTCTGGGGTCGTTTAAAAAAGGTGGAGGTGTGCAGCTCTTTATCTACCAGCTCACTGCTGCTGCAGACTGTCGCATTACTCACTGCAACTTTTCAAACTGGTCCGCTGTCAGAAAACTGTTGAAATTGTAGATAAATTGTTGAGGGCTGCAGGACAGCGCTGTTCTCTCAGACAGATTTATTTCCTGTGACGATTTCAAAATAAATGTCAACTTGAGTTCTGCCAGTTAAATGCTCTTAATGTGAAGATGTGGCAGCAGGAAATGTTCAGTTTGCATTAGCTCTAACTTAATACAGCATTTTATCCAGTTAAACTGATAAAGCTGTTCTGTTGCACTTGAAGCCAAAGTGATCACAAGTTTTTCAGTTACAGATGTGACTGAAAATGTAGAAAAGTAAAATACTTCAAAGAAAAAATACTTAAGTGAAAGTAAAATTACAGATCTCAAAAACTACTTTAAAAAGTACACGCAGCCTAAAAAAAGATACTCAGTTTCAGTATTATGAGTAACTGTAATTCGTTATTTTCCACCTCTGATTGTAACGCATCATACTTTTACTTTTATTTGAGTAATTTTTTTAAAGAGAAAAATCAGTAATTTTACTCATTTGGAAACGTTCATCGCGCTACTTTACCACTTATTTATTTATTTATTTATTTATTTACTTACCACAGTCTCGCGTCCACATGACTCTGTTAGAGCAGAACAATGGCTGAAGCGACAAAAAGGGTAATATTGTTTTTAAATGGTGCTAACAGCTAATGTTTAGGCACCAGATTAAAATTCAGTGCACCGTGCAGCCAGCACAGAGTCTGTGAGAGTCCGCTGTCCTGCAACTTGTTTTGTGTCTGTTTAGTTCCTCTAGGTTCAGGGGTGCTGTGCTCTTTGTGTGTTGGATTTTAGGTAGAGGGGTTTTTACCCTTTTTGTTGTGTTGTAGTTAGATCAGTAATCCTCCTTTAGTGATTTCTGCAGCACCCATTGGCCCATTTTCTGTTGTGAGCTCTGTTTGCCTTCTTTTAAATAAAGATCCTCTCAAATACCAACTACATCTGGTTTATGTTCATGTCCTGATGCCCGTAGACACTTCAGGATGTAACACTGATGAACACAGACCAGATTCTGCACAGACAAAATGTGGATGTGACTGATGGATCAACGCCAGATGAAGAAGCTGTATTTAACAGGCAATAAATGAGAAATCTTCTAATCTGATTTGTTTGTTAATATCGAGGACAACAAGTAAATCATTTATATTTTAAACAATCTTGTCTTATTAGAGTACAAACAGACCATAATATGAATGCAACATTTTGTAATCACACACAGCAGGAATGTTGTCTGGTGTAAATGTGGCAGGTTAATCAGGAGATCATGAATAATTTCATCACAAATAAATGTTCACTGGCTGTTTGATAAAACAAGACATTTAGTTTTACATCTGATAAAGTTACAGGATGCGTTCACTGACCCGTCCCACAGCAGGTTTATCTTATGGAACAAACTCACAGGTCACCTTTCTGTTTTAATATTAAATCTATGGACTGATATTAGTTTAAGTTCAGTTTGTTTATTCAGAGTATTTACTTTTGCTGATCACCCATTGTAATTAATTCCCATTTTATCTTTCAGTGTCACAAACAGGAGGGAAATCCTCCTCCACTAATCAAATGTTTAAGTTAAAGTCTTGTTTGCTGAATTTCACGTCACTGTTTCAGTAGAAGTTTATTATGAATGAGTAACTATTAAAATTAGATGTGTTTTTAAATGTTATCACATTCACAGCTGCAGCTAATAAATATCTTCATCTTCTCTCTGCTGATGGTCGTTTGCTTTATAAACTGTCAGAAAAACAAACTCAGATATTTTCAGTTTACAGCAGAGAGAAGCCAGTTATTGATCATTGATTGAGCTGATTCTCAACTAACTTCCTGTTATTGTTGAGTTGCTGCCTTTTTCTTCACCTGCTCAGGTTTATGACCAGCTCTCTTCCTTTTGTTCAGTCTAATCTAGCTGAATAGTTCTGCAGTAAAATCGACTTTTAATGAGCTTCTCAAATATGTTTAGGTTTTATAATATCTCAGGTTGAACATGAAACATTTTAGCTTTTCAGCTGAAGGTCAACTTTTAAATGTTAAAGGTTTGATGCAGCAGTTATCTGAAAGAACTCAGTCAGTCTGAGAGCTGAAACAGTGAAACTGTCTGTGAGCTCAGAACCAGGAAACAAGTTTGTTCAGGAGTCACACGATAACAGGAAGTAACACAAACACACCTTTGAACGTCTCTGTGACAAACTGCCTTAGCTCATCCTCTGACATTAAACTGACTGTAATCTGAACGCTAAAACGAGTCTTAACCCTCAAAAACTTTCTCTGTCCACATGGACACGAGTCCTCAATGTCTCAGGATAAAGTCCCCAACAAGACGTAAAAAGTTCCCTCTGAGGTTTCTTTCCTCTACAGTCCACAGGGAGAAAAGAGACTCAGAGACTTTGACAGTAAAATAATAAAATGTTGGATTAACACTCACCCTGCCTCCTTCTGCTCTGGGACTCTAAATGGAGTCTGAACTGACTGAAGTCTTTCTGCTTTGGCTTCCTTCCTGTTCTCAGTGTCGCTTCTCTCCTCTAAAGGTACAGGAAGTCAGTTCTGTGTGTGGGTACGATGGCGTCCCCACAGGGGTAGAGGAACAAATGTCTGTCTGTGTGTTTAACATGTTTCTGAGCGTCTCTCTTGGCCTGAGCAGGTTGAATTATAATGATTTTGGTCAAAATGTTGTAAAATTTCAGAGGAGATATCCGATGATAATCTGTTTTGGTCGATAACTGATAATATTAATCTATCAAAAGTAAAAATATGAGGAGGCAATAAATTAATATTAGTCTGACAGGTTAATTTTTCTAATTAAAAACAATATTTAGAGGACCTTCACCAACTAAATTAAAAAAAAACAGGTTCATTTATTGTAAACCTGTTTGTAATAATCTGAGATTATTTTTAATCTGCAGACTAATTAATGTCAGAGCTTCTCTCCTTCCTGACAGCATGTCTCTGCTAACTCTACATCCTGCTGGACTAACTGATGTTAGCTAAAGCTGCTGGACGGTTTAGAAAGGATGGAAACTGGCTAACAGTCCTGTGTCTCTGTAGCTAACAGCTAACACGCTTCAACTGTTACCTGCAACTATTAGTTTGTAGCTCGCTCACAACAGTTCACTATTAGCATTAGGGAGGGAACAGTGAGCTGACGGCAGGCAGCTAACAGCTAACAGCTAACAGCTAACAGCTACAGTTAACAGTAAACAGCTACAGCTAACAGCTAGCAGCTAACAGTTAACAGCTAACAGCTAACAGCTAACAGCTAACAGTTAACAGCTACAGATAGCAGCTAACAGCTAATGGCTACAGCTAACAGTTAAATGCTACAGCTAACAGTTAACAGCTAACATCTAACAGCTACAGTTGACAGCTACAGCTAACAGTTAACAGCTACAGCTAACAGCTAACTAACCCTTTCAGTAAGAGCGGCCCGCTCACAGCTAACAAAGCTAACATCCACCAAATCAGATGTTAGCTGTGACAATAACAGCCAATAAATAATAATGTAACACTGACAGGTTTCATTCTGCAGCAGAATGAGGAGGCCGACTTTTCCTTTGGATCCTTCAGCTACATTTTACTGCTGATACTTCTGTTCTTTAATTAAGATTTAAATTTGAAATGAATTCTTTTTACATTGTTGTGTTCAGATCTTTGATTGAAGTTAAAGATCTGATTCTGTTTTATTATTTGGCTTCTAAACATCTTCATTATAAGACAAAGACGACAACATCAGAGTCTCTTTGTTTCTTTTCCATGAAACAAATAAACAACAAACAGGAAACATGTTGTTGTGTGGAAAGAAAGCAGCCGACAGGAACATTAAGAGAGAAATCTAACTTTCTGATCTTGGTTCATGTCTTCCACATTGAGTAAGGAGCTGCCCAGCTGCCATCTTTGTTTTGATGAGGACAAAGACTCTGGAAACAGAAGAAAAATGAGACTTGGAGCAAAAGTTAGCAGAAGAGTTGTGAAAGTCCAGACTTCTTTCCTTCATCCGGACCTTTACTTTGAAAGTGTTGTTCCTCACCTGATAAAGAAGTGTGAAAAGTGGCGGACACGTTTTAAACTTTGTTAAATGTGTCACTGCGCTGACAGGACTCACATTTCTCACATTAACTGGCTCCAGAAACTTTAATTAGCTTTGTTGGTCAAAGTCTAATTCAGCTTTGTTAAGCTAGCTGCTCACTGGAAACTTTCAGGCTTCTTCCTGTTCCAATCATTTAGCAATATATCAATATATCAATATATATAAAGAGCTTTCTAACTGCTGATTAAAATGTGAACAGGCCAAATAATCCCAGCTCAGAATCAGCATCGTGTTTATCGGCCGGTTTCTCCACAAATCTCTCTAAATAAAGATGAAATAAGGGATCAATGATTGTGTGTAGAAACATTAACAGCCAGTTATTTCCCATGAATCCTTTCAGTCAATAACTTCCAATCACACTCATTGATAAGACACAGTGAGGCCACGAAGCTGTCGGAGGTTCAGAAGAAGCTGTTAATGGTGAATTATTGTGAGCAAACAGGCTCAAAGAGTTTCACCATCTTTAGCTGCTTCAGCTCAGTAAAGCGACATCGAACCTGATCAATACTATCTAAGCCGGTACTGATGGGACCGGGTTTGGCCCGCTACCGAGCCATCGAGAGTCCCAGTGTCAGGACATGTAGATGTGTTGTTCTCCACTGGTCATACTGGTAAGCGTTACTGGTTCTTCCCTTTGTGTTGCTCAGCAGTTACCTTGTTTAGCTGCTACTCAAACATCAGAATTGATTCTCAACAATATTAATATTAATAATGATGTCAGGCTTCCTGAAGCTGCACTGCTCCACTCTCTGTTCTTATGTTTGGATCATCCTGCTGTACGCACTGATGCAGTACATTTACTCAAGTACTGCACTCAAGTACACTGTTGGCGTACTTGTACTTCACTTCAGAGGGAAATGTACTGCAGTAGAAGTACAAGTACACGTAACTCTTCACTGCGCTACGTTTATTTGACACTTACAGTTACTTTGACAGAAAAACACACATGATGTGCTTTTAGAATACTGATGCAGTACTTTACTACTAATGTACTTGGTAGTACACAAAGTATGTGAAAGGACAGCATTAAAATACTCTTCCATGTATTTGTTAGTGACACAAACAGAGTAATATAATATTCTATAATAACAGAACTCTGTGAAAGAAGGCCTTCTGCATAATGAGTACTTTTACTTTGATACTTTAAGTACATTTAGCTGATAATACTTGTGTACTTTTAAGCTGAACTTTTCCTTGTACTGCAGTATTTTTGTAGCTGTGAGTACTTCTTCCAGCTCTGCTGCTCCTCTACATATATGAAAGTAATGTCAGAGTGATGTCTGTATTTTAGATTCTGCATGTTTCACTTAGTGTCTAATAAAGCAGCACCATCTTATTATTGACTCCATATTTCTATCAACATTAATATTCATGTCATTCTGTGTGGCTCTTGTATTCTGAGCCTCTGTGCTGCAGCTTTTAAATACCTGCCAGTGTAGTATAATGGAGTCCTGGATGCTGCTTTTACTAACATTAATATTCTGCCTGCTTAGAAATGATCTCAGTCACTTTGTGCTTTGAATCTTAGATTGTGTTTTAGAGAGACTCTGTAACATGTGTCCAGACTCGGATGAAAAACAGCCTCTTAAATCAGAGAAAGAAAGAAAAAGTGGAAAGTGAAGCGGCTCCTCATTAACAGCTGTGTGTTCACGCTCACCATCCGGAAACAGGGACGGGACCGAAGAAGGTCAAAGTCGACTCGGAGGAAACCTTCGACCGCGAGGGCGTCAGAGCGTCCGGACGTGACGAAGCTCAGAGTCCGCCTG
>JALXJV020000011.1:4628789-4720173 GCA_024633595.2 Lepomis macrochirus | reverse complement strand
CTTTTATTTATGTATTTCCACATTTATTTATATATTTATTTATTTATTTACACATTTATTTATATATATATTTATTTACACATTTATTTATTTCCACATTTCCACATTTATTTATGCCTGTATTTACACATTTCCACATTTATTTATGCCTGTATTTACACATTTCCACATTTATTTTTCCCTGCGCCTGTATGCTAATTGAGTGGGTGGTGCCAACATCAGTCTGAAGCAGGATTGGTTATAGCGATGTGATCAGATCTACTACTACTGTCTTGACTTCACTGGAGTGGGCAGAAGCCAATTCTGTTCTGCTGCCACTAGGAGCGCTAAAGAAAGTTAAACTTAACCTAACTCTGAATGAAAATAAAACAGAGATCTTCATGTGTGGACGTTTAGACATACTGGGTGACCCTCTTAGCACTTTGGGCCCCTTAGCCTCCCAAAATCGATCCTCTGTTAAAAATCTTGGTGTTATTTTTGACACCTCATTTACATTCAATAAGCAAATCAGTGCAGTCGTCAAGACCAGCTTCTTCCAGCTAAGACTTCTAACTAAAATAAAGCCCTATCTTCCTCCCAAAGACCTTGAAAAAGTCATCCATGCTTTTATTACTGCTCGGCTGGACGATTGTAATACATTATACATGGGTCTACATCAGAAATCTTTAAATCGCCTCCAGTTAGTCCAAAGCGCAGCTGTTCAGCCTTTAACGGAAACAAAAAGCATGAACACATAATGCCTGTCTTGGCCTCCCTCCACTGGCTACCTGTCCGTTATAGGATAGATTTTAAGATTTTACTGCTTGCTTTAAGGCCTTAAATGGTCTGAAGCCACCCTATCTAGCTGATCTCTTATGCCACCATTCCTGAGAACCCTGAGGTCAACAAATCAGCTGCTCTTGGGTGTCCCAAAATCTAAGCTTTAACAATAAGGGTGATAGAGCCTTTGCAGTGGGGGCCCCCATCCTATGGAACAACCTCCCCATGCATATTAAAGCTGCACAGACCCTACACATGTTCAAATCACTGCATAAGACGCATCTTTTTGCGGTAGCTTTTAACCGTCGTTAACCTGTTTTCTAATGTTTTAAAGTGTTGTTTTGTTTTCCTGTGATTCACAGTGGTTGTAGTGATTTTTTATACTTATTTATGTATTTGACATCGACCCTGTTCAGCACTTTGGTCAAATAAAAATGACATTGACATTGACAAGTCATCAGGGCAACACGGTCACTGTTCCAAATGCATTATCACAGTAATTCATTATTGCATATATCACCAATATACTTTTACATGGTTTAACACGAAGTTTAATGGTATAGGAGTACATTACACTAATTTATACTACTTACTCATTCATTTTGTGCCTCTGCAGTGTAGCATCAGGATGCCACTGTGCTAATGTTCTCCTTCAAGCTTCAAGCCAGCCTCCTCCTTGTGTGAACCAACCAATACACACACCAATGTAAATGGGGAGTACTGGCAACTAATTTTTCAATTCAAGCACTGGATGTAACAGTTGAAACTTCCTGTTTTCAAGCTGGTCAGCCACATCCCACAGCAGGTCTGCCAGCAGCCTCCCTCTTGAAGCTATTGTGTGAATTAACTGTCTGTTATACTGCAAGGTTAGCTACTCAGTAAAATCAGCAGTAAGTCTGAACATTTAGAGTGTGAAGTTAACATTTAACACTACACCAGACTAAGAAATGCAAAGTTCTACACTAAAAAAGATATAACATTCACTGTTATTCATAATTTACTCTTATTAATTCACTCTTCACGAATGTTACACCTTTTCATTGACTCCTGCAAATGATAAAATTCACTCATATTTACTTACCGAAAGTGTTATTCTTGCCAAACACCATGTTGAAATAAACAATTTTCTACTTTAGCATGTCCAGCTTACACTTAAAACAAGTAAAACTTTTAATGTTTGCAGTGGGAAAAACAACAACCACCATAACATCCATGTAATCCATACAATTTATTAAAAATAAAAACATTTAACCTCAAGGTTTAGTTTGTAGATGTTTCAGCTGAACAGCTCTCTTTGCACTCACTTCTGTACCTATAAGAGTCATTTCAACACCACAATAAGTGAAAATGGGGCCCAGGTTTAAAAATACTGAGATCAGTCAGAGCTTTCTTCGCCTTGATGAAACCACTTCCACCAGCTTTCTTGGTCAGTGCAGAGTCAACCAACTGTAAAAGGAGTAGAAGACAAGACAGTATTCACTAAAATAAATAATCATGAACAACTTACAGTAAATACACCCACAGAAATAGCTACCACAAGCTGAAACGTAGAGTGCTGACTTGGTTACGACATCAAGCAGTGGCCTGGTGGACTGGGAAGAGCTGGAAGTCGTTGTCCCCTTGGAATCTAAGTGTAGTTCAGGAGAGAGAAGGAGGAGAGAAGAAATAAACACCATTTGTTGGGTTTTCACAACCAAACTGGGTCTTAGTCATAATCCATAGACTATGGTGAAAGAAATGGGAATCAAGTTTACCGTTGTCAGATCTGATAGTAAATACACCTTTGGGTTGCTGTACTTCTTCAGAGACGTCTGCATCCACATTTGTTCCCATCTCATCATAAACTCTGATGCCTCTGCTGCCAGCTGAGATGGAGAACTTCGATGAAAGCTCAGGGAACAAACACAAACTGAGTCAGATAGGTAAGATAACCAAAGGGTATATCCACACTCAGTGATACCTTTTGACCATGATACTAATCACTGGTCACGACAAATCAGTGGTAAAAACCTGATATTGCTATTTTACTCAATTAGTGTGGGAATTATTATATTAGAACTTCATATTCAAATTTCAGTGAATAAACTATTACATATATCACTATGTGAAAGAAACTGGGGACTGTAACAAAACAAACATGACTTCTTAAATCTCAAGAACAAGACTTGTAGGCCAGAGCCGTCTCATGATGCAGTTTTTTGACACATTTCACCTTTATCAAAAAAAAAATAAAAGGGGTAACCGCAACATGAACCGAACTGTGGATTTGGTGTATTGTTACACCGTGTGTGTGTGTGTGTAACTTATTAGCATTACAACAAGAGACACAGTTACTGCTCTCTGATATCCTGACTTAAAATCAACGTTCACAACCGCAGCCTGCAACACTTCATTAGTTTGTAAATATTAATTGCTAGCACCATCTCTGGCTTTAAATTAAATGTGTCCAAGCCTTTGACCATTTTGTGTGTTCAGTCATCCCAGCAAGCAACAGACCAAATAAGAAGTGAAGTGAACTAGCGCGTGAGAAAGGCCTGAACGATGAGAGGAAAATCTGTGATAAAACTGTTATACCTGGAGATGGAGTGGACTGTGACCCATCCAACATTGTGTCCCTGAGCAAGACACTTAACCCCTTGTTGCTCCTCTGATATTCTGATATGTAAAGCAATTGTTAGTCACTTTAGATAAAAGCGTCAGCTAAATGTAAATGTACCTTGAGATGATGACATCACTTAACATAAATTAAAAAATACTGAAGTGTGCATATTGGCTGCCTGGTTGTTTTTAAAATAAATATGTTATGTTGAATATTCTAAATACAACTAAATGCTGTTTATAGAGCAACAAAATTAATGTTAACAACAGCAAAGTCAATATAAAGTCAATATCTGACACGACAGTACTGAGTGATGTTTACAAAGAATGAAGATATCAGTCTATTTCAGTCTTTCCTCCTGTTCTCTCTGCAGTCATTTAACGTTACTGCCAGTGTGACCGTTTCAGGATCCACTGACTACAAACGTCCAGAAAACTTTATCTACGTAATGTACTTTCACTTAGATATCTGCTTCTGAATGTAGTTTGCAGGCTACATCGTCAGCTGCACGATGATTCGCAGTGACGTCTCTCACCTGCAGATTAGTTCAAAGCGAGGACTGAGCTGATCATGCAGCAGACTGTGTCGCTGTTTGAAACACTGCAAAACGTCAATAAACCGTCCAAAAGTTCATGTGTTCTTACGTGTTCTTGATGGAAACAGGCTGAGGTGTTTGACCGCAAAGTGCAGACGCCGTTAGCTGTGGCAGAGCGCCCAGATTAACCTGTGACACAGCTTCGTACCATCGATCACGTTTATATTAAGCTATCTTTGACATCGTTACCAACACTGGCGTGCCAGTCAGCATTTGTATCATGTAACGTTATCGTTATTTATCTGACGTCAAGATTAACAGTTTGTCACGCGTAAGAGAAACAGTCTGGAAGTTTAGGCTATCGTTACACTCTGTCCGAACACAGCAGCTGTGTCCTCAGTAACGTTACATGCTCACGTTACCTCGTGATCCAACAGCTGTATCTACCGTATCACTCACTCATTTAGCAAACACACACTCAAGTTCGAAGCAGGGGGTGTAGAAACCAAAATCAGCTAAGAATGTGGGCTACGATCTAGCATGGTCTGTGCTCTCAGGTAATTTAGCCACCAGTTAAACTGTCGCACCAGCAGGTAACCTTACCTGGTAGAGGAGCAGCTGGTTCATTTCAGCCAGCAGTGTGCCAAATTGTAAGCTAACGCTACAGGGCAAACTAAGCTAAACAGTTACAGACTAATGTTACAGACCGACAGCTTTCAATTTAGCTTGTTCATTTGGCTAACTTTAATTGCCAAGCTAACGTTAGCTGTGCTTTTAACACACAGAAGATGAGAGACAGGAGGAGAGAGCAGATTAAAATAACGCTTTCTATTTTTACACTGCACACATGTGGATTGGTAAATATATCATTT
This sequence comes from Lepomis macrochirus, assembly GCA_024633595.2. Taxonomy (NCBI): domain Eukaryota; kingdom Metazoa; phylum Chordata; class Actinopteri; order Centrarchiformes; family Centrarchidae; genus Lepomis; species Lepomis macrochirus. The sequence continues at coordinate 4,715,408 of JALXJV020000011.1, read as the reverse complement.
TAGTCACGAGGGTTTTATGGCACATACTTACACAAACGAGCGTAGCCGTGGTAAACCGGTGTAGTTTAGAGCATCCTTCCTAACACAGTGCACACCGCGGCCTCGCCCTCCGCTGGCCGCTGTGTGTGTGTGCTGGAGCCGAGGCTGCAGCCTGAACACTAACTTACAGCCCCGGGCCAGTTTAAGACCGCGTTTCGGTGCCTTAGGTTACGTTAAGGTCCTGCTGCTGGAGCATCAGTTGTTATGTTGCATTAAATTATTTTTTCCATTGAAATATAGCTTAGCAGGTTGGATTAACTTAAGGCTTTTCATTTGCTCATCCATTTAATGGCACATTTGAGCTAACGTTAGCCATCAACTCTGTCAGACCTTCGGAAATCTGTGTTTTAAGACATACAGCCAGCTGGAGTGTCGGTGGACATCAATATTCTACATGGCTGCTTCTATTGAAATGGAAAAGATGATTTAATAAGTAATTTAGAGACACTTACCACAGACTTCAAGGAGGAAAATGGCGCAGTAAAAAATCCGGTTGGTTGAAGGTTGATATCCGAGAGGAGTTAGGCGGGCCTTCCCAGAGTAATTCTATCACCAAGTCTTTTAACTACGAAAAACTACACCAGCAGTGGAAGAATCTTACTCTAGCTGTTGTTGTAATAACCAGGGCCGTTAATGAATCCATGTATGTGGATATCTGAATATGTCTGACTAAAGGAATCTACTGTGTAGCTGGCTTGTGTCATGTAGATGTATCGCTTGCTTCTGTCTGGTTTGCAATGCGGCCCCAGCTAACCAATCCTGCTTCAGACTGATGTTGGCACCACCCACTCAATTAGCATACAGGCGCAGGGAAAAATAAATGTGGAAATGTGGAAATACAGGCATAAATAAATGTGGAAATGTGTAAATAAATAAATGTGTAAATAAATGTGTAAATAAATAAATAAATGTATAAATAAATAAATGTATAAATAAATGTGTAAATAAATAAATAAATATATAAATAAATGTGGAAATACAGAAATAAAAGCATCTGGAAATGCATAATAAATACAGAAATGCATAAATAAATACAGAAATACAGAAATAAATACAGAAATAGCATTTTTTAAATTACAAAATATGTTTAATTTTAATTTATTTCTGCATTTATTTATTTATTTTTACTTCTGTCTTTTCTGGTCCTTCATACTAGGCGACAGAGGCAAGGAAAAACTTCCTTTAAGAGGCAGAAACCTCGAGCAGAACCATGGCTCAGGGTGGTGACCATCTGCCTCGACCGGTTGGGGGTGAGGGGAGAGAGAGAGGGAGAGCAAGAGAGAGAGAGAGCAGAGAGAGAGCAGAGGGAGGCAACCTACACAGTATACACATAGAGGTACAGACAATAAAGGTAATGGTGCTATAGACTGAATGAAAAATGGTACAGATATTTGTAGTAATGTTTAGTGATATTAATTATAACAGTAATAATAGCAATAGGACTAGTAACAGCAGTTGCAACTGCAGCAGAGGGCGTCGAGCAGGAACACGGGGGCAGCAGGAGACTCCCAACCACAGATCCAGACTCCACAGCTCCAGAGCCAGCAACACCCGCAGGAAGCGACAGGAGGAGGAAGCACACGACCACGGGAAAGGGAAGAAGTCGAGTTAGTAACATGCATTAATGGGATGAGGTTGCACTCAGAGAGAAAGACAGAAGAGGAGAGAGGAGCTCAGTGCATCATGGGAAAATCCCCCGGCAGTCTAGCCTATAGCAGCATAACTAAGGGATGGTTCAGGACTCACCTGAGCCAGCCCTAACTATAAGCTTTATCAAAAAGGAAAGTCTTAAGCCTACTCTTAAATGTAGAGGCGGTGTCTGCCTCCGAACCCAAACTGGAACCTGGTTCCACAGGAGAGGAGCCTGATAGCTGAACGCTCTGGCTCCCATTCTACTTTTGGAGACTCTAGGAACCACAAGTAACCCTGCATTCTGGGAGCGCAGTGCTCTGGTGGGGTAGTAAGGTACTATGAGCTCTTTAAGATAAGATGGTGCCTGACCATTAAGAGCTTTGTATGTGAGAAGAAGGATTTTAAAATTCTATTCTGGATTTTACAGGAAGCCAATGCAGAGAAGCTAAGACAGGAGAGATATGATCTCTTTACTGGTTCCTGTCAGAACACGTGCTGCAGCATTCTGGATCAGCTGAAGAGTCTTAATGGACTTTTGGAAGAGCCTGATAATAGGGAATTGCAGTAATCCAGTCTAGAAGTAACAAATGCATGGACTAGTTTTTCTGCATCATTTTTAGACAGGATGTTCCTGATTTTTTGCAATATTACATTAGGTGAAAAAAGGCGGTCCTTGAAATTTGCTTAATGTGAGAGTTAAGCGACATGTCCTGATCAAAGATAACTCCAAGATTTCTCACAGTGGTGCTGGAGGCCAGAGCGATGCCATCCAGGGAAACTATATCTTTAGATAATGCGTCCACGAAGGTGCCTAGGGCCTAGAACAACAACTTCCGTTTTATCTGAGTTTAACATTAGAAAATTGCAGGTCATCCAGGTTTTAACATCCTGAAGACACATTTGAAGCTTAGCTAACTGATGGGTTTCATCTGGCTTGATCGATAGATATAACTGAGTATCATCTGCATAACAATGAAAGTTTATGGAGTGTTTCCTGATAATATTGCCTAAGGGAAGCATATATAAAGTGAAGAGGATTGGTCCGAGCACAGATCCTTGTGGAACTCCATGACTAACTTTGGTATGCATGGAGGACTCATCGTTAACATGTACAAACTGAAATCGATCTGATAAATAGGACTTAAACCAGCTTAGAGCGGTTCCTTTGATGCCAATGAAATGTTCCAGTCTCTGTAATAGGATCTGATGGTCAATGGTATCAAATGCAGCACTAAGATCTAATAAAACCAATACAGAGACAAGTCCTTTGTCTGATGCAGTCAGGAGATCACTAGTAATTTTCACCAGTGCTGTCTCTGTGCTATGATGGGCTCGAAATCCTGACTGAAAATCCTCAAATAAACTATTGCTATGTAGAAAGTCACACAGCTGTTTGGCGACTGCTTTCTCCAGGACCTTAGAGATAAATGGAAGGTTAGATATAGGTCTATAGTTGGCTAAAACGTCTGGATCCAGGTTGGGCTTTTTCAGAAGAGGTTTAATTACAGCTACTTTAAAGTACTGTGGCACGTAGCCTGTTGATAAAGACAAATTGATCACATCCAGCAGAGAAGTGCCAACCAAGGGCAAAACTTCTTTAAGCAGCCTAGTCGGGATGGGGTCTAAGAGGCAGGTAGATGGTTTAGATGAAGAAATTATTGAAGTTAGTTGATAAAGATTGAGGGAAGCAAAGCAGTCCAAACATATAACTGGTTCTACAGCTGTTCCCAAAGTTCCTGAGTATAGACTTAAGTCGGTTGCCAGTTGAGGGCAGGTCTTGGTGGATTTTGTTTCTAATAGCTAGGATTTTATCATTAAAGAAGCTCATGAAGTCATAACTACTGAGAGCTATGGGAATACTTTGCTCAATAGAGCTGTGACTTTCTGTCAGCCTGGCTACAGTACTGAAAAGAAACCTGGGGTTGTTCCTATTTTCCTCTATTAATGACGAGTAGTACGCTGCTTTGGCATTACGGAGGGCCTTCCTATAAGTTTTAAGACTATCTTGCCAAATTAAACGAGAATTTTCCAGTTTGGTAGAATGCCAATTCCTCTCGAGTTTCTGTGATATTTTCTTTAATTTGCGAGTTTCAGTATTATACCATGGAGCTAACCGTCTTTGTTTTAGTATTTTCTTTTGTAGAGGGGCTACAGAGTCGAGTGTTGTTCATGTAGCGAGCCTGCAGCACTATCAACAAGATGATCGACTTGGGAGGGACTGAAATTAGCGTAAGAGTCCTCTGTTAATTTGATACCTGATAGTGAATTTAGAGCCGATGGGATCGCATCTTTAAATTTAGCTATAGCACTATCAGACAGACGTCTTGTATAGAAATTTTTGCCCAATGGAGGGTAGTTCAGCAGTACAAGCTCAAAAGTTATCAAACAGTGGTCAGATAAAGAGGGAGTCTGTGGGAACACTATTAATTGTTCAATTTCGATACCATATAACAGAACAAGGTCGAGGTGTGATTAAAACAGTGAGTCGGTTCATGAACACTCTGAGAGAAGCCAATTGAATCTAATACAGAGATAAATGCAGTACTAAAGCTGTCATTCTCAAACGTCCACATGAATATTAAAATCCCCTACAATAATAACTTTGTCCGTTTTAAGGACTAAAGTTGACAAAAACTCTGCAAATTCAGATAAGAATTCAGAGTACGGCCCAGGTGCTCGGTACACATGGTAACAGTATTTATAATTGCTGTTCTTTCTTCCTTTCTTTCTATCTGAGTGATCGGACATGGCGGATACGGCTGCATGCGATCCATGTGCTCTTAAACGGTCTCGGTTTCGTTTAAAACCTGAGATCTACAGAACGACTGATGGCAAAGTAATAGTGGAGGATGAGCTACTAAACTTCCTTGCTGTGAAAATTAAGACCTTAAGCCAAGATGAGATTGTCTTATTGGCTACAAACACGTTTGAATCTGAGGCAATTGAAGCCTCCAAAAAAGTTTTGTTTGAGCTCTGTCCGGGAACCTCGCAGAGATGTGTTGCATACAAAGGGCAGCTTAAAGACGCCAACAACATAAAACTCTGCCTTAAAGTATTGAATGAATGCGGGTCTAATATTCCTAGATTTGTTTCCTATTACTTGGATGAGCTCCCTCCGGTGACATTCTCGAATTTAGATGTCTCCTGTTTGCTTCGGAGAATGGAGCAGCTTTATGTGGAAGTGGGAGCTCTAAAACACATAACCCAGCTCCAGACGGGTGTTTGTGAACAAGTTCGTGATGAAGCTGTGAAAATCAACCATCGGGTATCTGTTCTGGAAAGCAGATCTGGGAACCCGACTGCTAATGCTATTGCGGCTGCTGCGGGGATTTCTCCAGGAATAAAGAAGGTCTTTCACCATGGCCCGGGGAATGCTATGGAGCCGACGCCGGGAGTGCATGTTGGCGAACATGTGCTGGCTGTGGAGCAGGGAGTTGGAGGCTTGGCGGACCTGCACACAATGGGAGATGCATCTGTGTGCTGTCCTGAACCGGTGCAGTGCAGTCGCGATGGGACTGTCGCGGTGGATGCAGATACGGGAAAGGATCCTGCTGGGTCAGTGGTTTCTACTGGTTCTCCAAGCTGGAGTAAAGTTGTAAGAAATGGCCGGGCTCGGCAGAAGATAAAGTCTGTTGCTACAGCCGTGGTTGGGCAGGTGACTACCGCGGGACGTAAAAGATCTGGGCCAGCTTCCATCACTGGCACTGGAGTCGTGAGTACTATTAAAACTGTGAAGACCAAAATAGTGAGTGTTTTTGCAACAAAATTTTCGCCAGAACTTGATGCTGATACACTTGCTGATTATCTTAAAAGTAAACTTAATAGAGTGGTCACCTGTCAGAAAATAGACAATGCACGTAGTAGGGTTGGCTCTTTTAAAGTGACTGCTGAATGTAACGATATTGGTGAAATGTACACTCCTGAGCTCTGGCCTGAAGGAGCTCTAATAAGGCGTTATTATGAGCCACGCAAGCCCAGTGTTGTTGGTGCGTGTTCTGCCCGACAGGGAGGCAAATGGGCCTTCTGGTGTCAACCTGTCGGCATGAAAATGTCAATTCGGTACTGTCCTACAATTGCCGTGGACTGCGCCTGGGACAGAGTGCAGGGGATAAAGCCCGACGTTCTGTGGTGGACAGTTTGCTTGCAGAATGTGATATTTTATGCTTGCAAGAGACTTTTATTGCCAAACAAGATTTAGAGAAATTGAACACCCTAAATGAAGACTTCTTCGGAGTGGGAGAGTCAACAACTGACCTTAGTAAGGCTATACTCAGAGGCAGAATCCCAGGTGGGGTGGCTGTGCTCTGGGATAAAAAGCTTGATGCTGTGATAAAGCCGATTAGGCTTGATGTTGACTGGTGTATTGGTATACAATATACTCATAAATGTAATAATTTTGTCATTTTAAATGTTTATACTCCATATGAGTCTAGTGAGAATGAGGTTGAATATCTCAATAGACTGGCTTTTATAAATGCTTTTATTCAAGACAGTAGCATCTGCAGTGTATATGTTGTTGGAGATATGAATGCTGATATCACTGATAGCAACTCATTATTTGCAAAGCATTTGACCTCGTTCAGTAAAGATAATAACTTCACACTATCAAGTAGAGTACTGTTGCCTGCAGATAGTTATACATACATAAGTGAAGCCTGGCATTCAACATCATGGCTTGACCATTGTTTTAGTACAGCTGATGGACATGCAGCCATAGAGAATATGGGTATTAAGTATGGGGTTACAATAACAGACCATATACCTTTGGCCCTTACAATTAACACTGAAGAATACTATCTGTGGTAATGTGAGTACAAAATTAGACTGGTCAACTCTTTCTAAAGAGGATCTGTTGGCCTATTATACTAATACAGACCGATATCTAAGTAATGTTTATTTGCCCAGAGAAGCCATTATGTGTAAGGATGTCAATTGTCAGATTGAGGAGCATAAGAATAATCTATGTGCCATGTATGATGATGTTGTGGCTGCTCTGTTTGAGGGTGGTAAACCTTTTCAAAAACACAGGAGAAACAGGGCCTATAATATTAGACCAGGATGGAATGAGCATGTAGCTCCATATCATGCTGAAGCTCGGGAAGCTTACAGGCTTTGGGCCCTGGCTGGGAGACCTAGGCAAGGCCCTGAGCTTGAGAATAAAAAGCTTGCCAATGCCAGATATAAGTATGCTGTTCGTTTTATATCTAGAAATGAGCAAGCCATGAGGGCTGACTCTATGGCCAATAAAATGATGAGCAACAATATCACTGACTTTTGGAAGGAGGTGAGGTCCCTAAATAACTGTAAATCTTCCCTTCCTTGTACTGTTGAAGGAGTCTCCGGAGAAGATAATGTTGCTGAAATATGGAGACAGCACTATAGTTCCCTCTTTAATTGCTTAAAATATGATCCACATATGGAGGACTCTGTTATCAGTAATGAATCAATAAGTATTTTGACACATGAGGTATTTGATGCCATATGGAAATTACCTAACAACAAAGCCTGTGGTATGGATTTAATAACTGCAGAGCATCTGAAAAATGCCAGTCTTAGGCTTGCTCCGCTCCTAGCAATCAATTTAACTGGTTTGTTGATCCATGGCATACTACCTGATTCAATGATATCTATTTTGCTTGCCCCAGTTATTAAGGATAAAGCTGGAAAAGTTGGCTGCCTGGATAATTATAGACCTATAGCGTTGGCCAGTATCTTATCCAAGGTAATAGAAAGAATCCTCCTTGATAGAGTGAGTGGGTATATCTCTTCCCTGGATAATCAGTTTGGATTTAAGTCAAAACACGGCACAGATATGTGTATCTATGCTCTTAAGGAAACAGTGAATCTGTATAATGCTAAAAATTCCACTATTCTCATGTGTTTTATTGATGCCTCCAAAGCATTTGATCGAAGTGAATCACAAACAGCTTTTATTAAGCTAAAGCAAAGGGGAGTGCCTGGGTATATTGTGAGGGTTCTTGCCTATTGGTATGCCCACCAACAGATGTATATCAAATGGGGGCAGTATATCTGCCCCTTTAGAGTGTCCAATGGTGTCAGGCAGGGAGGAATCTTGTCCCCTGTTTTATTTAATTTATATATGGACGAATTGTCAAGGAGACTTAATGGTTGCAACACTGGCTGTATGATTGGTGGCATGCTGGTGAATCATTTTATGTATGCAGATGACCTTGTTACTTTTAGTCCAAGTAGCGCTGGGCTGCAGGAGCTTCTTAATATATGCTCTGATTATGGGGTGGAATTTGATATAAAATACAATTTCAGCAAAAGTGCTGTTTTAATATGCAGAACGAAACAGGATAAAAGGCTTAATTTTCCTGTGTTTATGCTGGCCAATAATTGTCTTGAGGTCTGTAAAAAAGAGTAAATACCTTGGTCATTGGATTACAGATGATATGAACGATGATGATGACATATACAGACAGTGCTACAAGTTATATGCACAGGCAAACACTATAGTACGTAAGTTTAGTTACTGCTCTACTCAAGTTAAAGTGGCTCTGTTCAAAGCTTACTGTACACCACTATATACTGCCCATTTGTGGTCTTACAAAAAATCCAGTATGCAGAAGTTAAAAGTTGCTTATAATGATGCAATGAGAATTTTACTTAAGGTTCCCTGGGGGGAGGGAGTGCTAGTCAGATGTTTGTATCTGAAAGAGTAATCACACTGAAAGCACTTTTAAGAAATTGAATGTTTAAGTTTATGCAACGTCTGGATGAGTCTACCAACACTATTATGGTGGCACTCTCAAATGCCCTAGTGAGTTGCTCCAGGTATATATCCAGACTGAGAGTGCATTGGCTGAAATGTCTGTATGTATTTTAATTTTTGTATCTTATTTTATCTGTCCTGTCTTGCGTGTTTTTTGGACATGAGTCTGGCAAATAAACTAACATAACATAACATATAAGCCTTTGCTTTGGTTGTAACACTGATAAATAACTTTTGGAAGGAGGGACAGTGAAAACTGTCTTTGGGCCAGTAAGTTGCAAACCCACTGGCCCTCAGGGGCCCGTTGCAGAAAAGTTTAACGCTGAGCCCTGCACATCACTGCGGTGTTATGATATTAACAATGATAACAGACCCTATGTGTCAGAGACTGAATCAGAAAAATACTGCAGCTCAAATGAAAAGCCGGACTGCTGTGACACAGATGAATTTAATCGCTGTATGTCAACCCTTTCCTAAACTGGAGAATCAGGGTTTTTACTAAGTTCTTGAATTTAAACTTGAAATAGTTCTGACATGGATTTATTTCAATACTGGAGAAACTGCAACAGTCACATACTGTAACAACAGACTGTAACATTAGTGTGAGCCATTTTCTCACTCAGACGTTAAGTGGTGCTTATCAGCAGAGTTTCAGGAGTGGGACCCGGTGTGACAGTTTAACTGGTGGCTAAATTAACTGTTGACAGTCCCAGATGTGTCGCAGGCTTCAGGATCCAATGACCGCTAACCAGGAAATACGTTCCGATAACTTTGTTTATCTCCGTAATGTGTCGTCATGTAGCTGTGGACAGGGGAGGAGTCCACTGTGCTGAAATGATGCAGACTGTTTCAGGCATTTTCAGAACAATAACCTCCTGAATCACAGCAACCACATTCCTCTTCAACACAGAGGCAAGACATTATGGTGACTAAGAAAGAAAAGTGACCAACTCATAAACAACAGCATGTCCTGAAAACAGGCCAGCTAAGGCGCACACACACTTTAATACCCACAAGCACATCAGACATCAAACAGGTGCTCAGCGGCGACCTGTCCCTGAAGTGATAACAGCCTTTTAAACAGGAGCACGGCAGCCACACCCAATCCACTGAAAAAGACCTTGTAAAGTTACTCACCTGTTTGAACGGCATCAGACGAGCCTGCATTGAGCCAAATTTTAGACAACGTCCCGTTCAAAAATCCCAAACCATCTTATTTGTGAGCGACCCTCTCCTGTTCTTTTCTCTCCTGTCTCTTCTTCAAACTACTTGTTGAACAGCTGACTGCTAGCTTGCACGTGTGCTCTGCTAGTCTGCTCGTCAGATGTTGCGTTTCACCCGGTTTCTAGAGTCTTGTATCCTCGTTATTGGTCTGAAGGTGATCTGAGAACAGTTTGTCCTACAGCCTGTAAGTGAAACAGTCTGAATGTTTACAATCTGCCCGAACACAGCGTGGAGTCAGCTGTGGCCACGGTACATGCTCAGATTAACTTGTGATCCAACAGCTGTATCTACCGTCGCTCATGTCTCAGATCACTCACTCATTTAGCAAACACACACACAGACGTGTAGAAACTAAACCCAGCTGGGAGTGGTGTAGGCCGAGGCTGTACTCGTATCCTTTAATCCTATCTGCTGATCTGATCCTTGCTAGTGAAGTAAACAGACAATATAAAATGCCCGAACTGTTACCATGACAACCAGAAATAACTTTGAACATGTGGCAATAAAGAACCAGTCAGAAACTTGCTGAGTCAGTATCAGGTCCCTGCTCTTAACAGAAAACCTGCTCCTCGTGCTGATCATCCTGATATATCGGGCTTGTGTGGGACAAAAAGTGAACATGCTGCCGTCTTGACAAAGCGCTCCAGGATGCTTTCACTTGTTCCTGCTCAGCAGTTGTGCTGCAGTGAAGACATTTCCAGTTTGCAGAGCTCACAGAGCACCATGTTGTTGGTCTCTGTCTAAAGTTCTTTGTGTTTTTGGGCTGCAGCTCGTTCTCCGGGTGGAATCGCTGCTTTAACTGGACGCGGCGCTTCATTGCGACCACCAACGCATGTTATGCAAATAAAGAGATTTCATAATCGATGACATCAGTTAGGTGGATAATTGGGCCCGCCCTACACCACATCATCTGATGTCACTTTGTGTTCTGACTCAACCAGTAAACAGGAGCATAAATAAAACACTACATTTGTACAGGAAGGAACTCGGTTACATTTAAGATGAAGAGAACGAGCCTCTCTCTTTGCTCAGTGCACATTTGATCCAGTTATAAGGACGACTGAGGATGAAGCTCACAGTCAGTCAGCTGTGTGTTGATGGAGATGACAGTGGTGATGAGGAGAGGCTGAATCTGTGCTTTGAAATGAGAAGCAGAAGTTCAGGTGTTAAAGAGCTGGAGTTTTGTTTTTACTTATTTATTTCATATTGAACATTTTGGAATTCTACAGAAAACATCTGTCTGAGTATTTTTCATAAAATGACAGCAGAAGAAAATGAAAGTAACTGATTTGATCATTATTCCAGACTGGCCTGAGATCAGCAGCATGTTATTGATCTGTGTTGACATGAATAGGTGTATGAATGTTGTGCTGACATTTGGATGATGTCTGTAGAAGGCTGACATTATGATGACCCACAATAACACAATGACAAAGTCCCACAAATGAGCCTCCAAAGCTCTTTGAGGCTCGGGGCTGGATGAGTCTGAGGCTGAAGGAGCTCCTGAGCTGCCTCAGCTCAGCACAGAGAGGATGATGATGATGATGGTTTTCAGCTTCCCTCTCATCCTCCTCTCAGTCACTGCCTCCACACTGTCCACTTCCATCCCCACCACCGAGCTGGCCTTCCTCACCAGCTCGCCCAGTTTGTTGGCGCCACAGGTCCCGATGCCCCCTCCCCAGCACACCACAGCAGAGAAGATGACACTGGCCACTACAGACTGGTAGAACATCTGCAGCAGCCTGGTGCTCACATTGAAGGACCTGAGCCTCCTCAGGAAGAACAGCCTGCTCTGTCCTTTCCTGTAGAGGCCTCGTGTTGTCTGTCCACACCAGGTTATTGTTGAGGTTATTGTGAGAACTTCTGGACGTCGAAGCCAAAGTCAGAAGTGTAGAGCGTGAAGAGAAACGGTGACAGGACAGTTCCTTGATGTGAGCCAGTGTTGCTCACCACGACGTCTGACAGGCAGCCGTGCAGCCTGACATACTGCGGCCTGTCAGTGATGCAGTCGGTGATCCAGGCCACCACCTCAAGGTAACTAGCTGTTTTAGATCAGCCCAAACAAAGTGTTAACTGTATTGCTTCAATACGTGACTGGAAGTCATCTGTGATTGGTCGATCAGCTCGCTGTAAATCCCCTTTGCTCAAACATGTTGTGTAAATGACGAAGAATAAGGTTTAAATGTTTCCTGTAACACTTTCTTTATTTCACGTTTCCTGTTGAACCAGAAGTTTATTCTGAAAGGACACTACACACATGTAAGAAAGGGAAATTAACAAGAGGGAAAATAGTATTGAAGCTGTAACGGCACCTAGAGAGAAAAAGAGAAGGAGAAGTGTTAAAATGAACGGGGAGAGGAAGATAAAGGTGCTTTAGCAGCAGTCCAGAGCGGCTACAAGGTCTGTTTACTGCTATAGTTTGTGTATGAGTACATTTGAGTGGATTTATTGTGTATTAACGGACATAATCAGGTTTCTGATTGGCTGCTTCATTGACATCTGCACAGTAACTGGAGTGGATTATTTTTAAGAGAGCTATTTTGAACCATTTGGTGAGTTTGGCACTTTGGAGTTCACTGACAGAGCCAGACAAAAGTTTGCGGAGGGTCCGCTCATTCTCACGTCACGTTCATTTTTATACATCCCACGTGTGCGTGAAAACCAGCATCCGTAACCTTTATGTGCGTAGGCAGCGTTTATACATGAGGCCCCTGGTCTGGAGACCTTTATCCTGCTGCATCCTGCAGCGGTTTGGTGGTCTACGGATGGATCTGTTTCTGACAGACTGTAAAAAGTTGAGCACATCATCTCTACCAGCTTTTTCCAGGAGTGTTTTCTCAGTGTGGACTTTGCTGAGGAAGCAGAGGCAGCAGCAGGCTGACTCTCTGTACTGGCTCCTACAAGAGCCTGTGCTGTTTGGAGGACTGTTGGACTGTCCTAGCTGGGGGGGACCTACGCTATCCAGACGGCTTCACACTGCAGGGGTTTCTACTCTGGGGAAGGAAGGTGGTGGAGCTAGCTGGGCCTCGGTTGGACGACCCTGTTGGACTAGCTGATGGGCTTGGATTAAGGTCTACAGGAGTCCCAAGTCAGCTACTGAAACACTGGAAACAGAAGCTGACAGAGCGTGAGTGCTCTCTTTTAACGGACTCTTCTGATGGAACACTGATCTGTATCCTGCCATCAGGCTTTCTCCTGGTTTTAAGAACTGTTCTGGTTTTCTACTTGAGCCTGTGGACCCTGTAGGTGCTTCTTTGGGGGACGCCTCAGGAAAGACTCTCTATAAACTGATGGTGCAAACTGTGAATCAGAGAACAATGAGTGGACGTAGTGACGCCCCGTGGAGGGTTTTTCTGGACTTAGCTCAGCTCAGGACTGATCAGGAGGACGGCTGCTTTACTCCAAACAGTGTCAGCAAGCTAACACGCTATTTAAGAACAGTCCGTGTTGATGCAGTCTGCAAGTAGAAGGATCCGTCAGAACCAATCATCAGCCGGCAATCTGACAGCTGACTTAATGTTTCATCCACAGACTTAAATAAATAAAACAGAAATAATAAAACAGACGTAACGCTCTTCCTGATTATCAGCTTCTATTCCACATCATGTTTTTAAAGAAATGATAATAAAATACATAAATACAATGAATAAATAAATAATCTCTATTTCAACTATCAGACAATAACAAATATTTCCATTTTCTAAACTTCTACATTCTAAACCTTCTTCAGCTCTGAACAGATTATTAAACACTGAATGATTTCAAGCAGGAACATTGTCTTCTAACGTTACATCATTTATTCTTTATTCAGATTGAGGCTCTGCAGTTTGTCAGAGATCAGCTGTGCTTCTCTGGCCTCAGCTCTGAAGTCCAACCCCTCCCATCTGAGAGAGCTGGACCTGAGCTGGAACGAGCTGCAGGATTCAGGAGTGAAGCTGCTGTGTAGTTTTCTGGAGGATCCACACTGCAGACTGGAGACTCTGAGGTCAGTTCACTGACTCTCTGTTACTATTGTAGATCTGATATGTTTAATTAACAATTGAAACTAATTTCCGTTCAGACATAACTTCCATCCATAAAGTTGTAAATGTCCTTTTGTTCATATTTTCATGTTTTTTGTACAAAATTTAGTCTGCAGTCACAAAGACTTGTGTTTCTTTAAGAAACTGTAGAAAATGTTCGCTGTTTGTCGTTAAAGTAAATGAATGTTTCTAATTTTTGGTAAATGGTCACATCTGGATACAGAAGATCCTCTGAACTAATATTTGTTTTAAACTGATCAAGTTTACTTGTTGAAGTAGAAATATTTCTTTGTTTCTGTTGATTTCAATGTGTTTTCACAAACAATGTCTGATCACTGATATTGATCCTTAAGAACACACACACACACACACACACACACACACACACACACACACACACACACACACACACACACAGATCAGATCATATTTACAAATGCAGCTGTTTAAAGGATCAATATAGTTTTTCTCCTCTAGTTCCAGACTGGCCTGAGATCAGCAGCATGTTATTGATTTGTGTTGACATGAATAGGTGTATGAATGTTGTGCTGACATTTGATTGATGTCTGTAGAAGGCTGACATTATGATGATCCACAATAACACAATGACAAAGTCCCTCTACTCATTTTAGGGAAAAGCTCATTGATTAGGACATAGTAATGTTGAGCTCCACATTTAAAACCTGAACACATCTGATTGGATTAGAAATGGATTTTTATCTCCATCATTTATTCTTTATTCAGATTGAGTTGGTGCAGTTTGTCAGAGATTAGCTGTGCTTCTCTGGCCTCAGCTCTGAAGTCCAACCCCTCCCATCTGAGAGAGCTGGACCTGAGCAGGAACTACTACCTGAAGGATTCAGCAAAGAAGCTGCTGTCTGATCTGAAGGAGAGTCCACACTGCAGACTGGAGACTCTGAGGTCAGTTGGCGTCAGTCCATGCATCCATGCAGTCCATACAGTTAGTATCAAAGCAGAGATCCAGTATTTCCTGTAAACCTCCAACCTTCTCAGCGGCTGCTTTCCTCAGTGAAGCTGTGAGAGGAGAATGGTGACAGGCTTCAGGATTGGACAGAAAGACAGAGAGAGAGAGAGGACAGGCAGTGATCATGTGTTTGAGTCGATGTGAAGACAACTGTTGTTGTGTTCATGTCTCCAGGAAAAAGCTGGATTCCAGCTGACAGCATCACAAGATGTATAGAGACAGTGGTCCTCATTCATCAAACTGTCGGACCATCAAATCTGATCTCAAAGTGTTTGTTCTCTCATTTCAACACTAAACTACTGATCAGTTCATCTTTGTCACAGCTCTGAGATCAGTCTGACTGAAGCCTGCAAATCACTGGCTCTCATTTCAGAGAACCATCATTACATTTAGTAAACATGTGGTCTTTCTACAGACCAGAACCTCTGCTGAAGTCCAGTAAGCACAGCTGATGTTTAGCTGCTCAGTCTTTGTATGAACATGTAGGACCTTTAACATCATATATATATCTGTCCATGTGTCTTTAGTTTGGTCCAGATGTTTTTAGAACAGACTCCATATTTACAGATTTGTCCTGTAATATTTCCAAAAAATCTTCAAATGTGACTGAGCTGGCTGGTTTTAACAGCTTTGAGCCCTAACAGCAGTAAATCCATCATTACAGTGAGCAGTGAATATCTCTCTGTCTCTGCAGTCATGATGCGTTCAGGGACTCTCAGCACTTTATTTCCACTGTGGACTTGAGTGAAACCTGCAGAGTAAACAGAGCTGATGGCCAAAGTCTCTGCAGGTCTCAGTGTGTTCACTCCAATACGTTAACATGAGAGCTGAAAGGAAGCTGGCTACGCTACACAGCCGCTCCACTTCTGGTCTGAACAGGACTGAAGTCCCTGCTGGTCTTTATACTGGATGTGCTGCATCACTGACTGACAGCTGATGAAGGGAGTCTCTGTAAACTCTGATTTATGACTTCTGCTCTCTGTCTTCTTCTCTCATCAGCTGGACGGAGTGGTGGAGATCCCCGTCAGAGTGTGAGGGATCAGAAAGGTGGTGGTGTTGAGAGAGGATCAGCTGTGTCCTGATGATCCAGAGAGGTTGAAGCAGCAGCATCAGCTTGTGTGTGGAGAGGCTCTGACTGGGCCATGTTACTGGGAGGTAGAGTGGAGAGCAGAGCTTCATCCAGCAGTGACTGACAGAGGAATCCCAACAGTGCTGCAGTCTGAACTGCTCTGAGATCAGCTCCACTGTCAGACACAAAGTCAAGTCCACCATCATCCCTGTGTGTTCCTCTGGATGTGACAGAGTATCATCAGTGGATCTGGACTGCTCTGCTGCTGCTCTGTCCTTCTACACAGTCTCTGCAGACACACTGAGACTCCTCCACTCCTTCTGCTGCACACTCAGACACCTCCTCCACCTGGACCTCCACCTGGACCTGGACTTTATTTCCTCCAGATGTTCTGAACCCAAAGAGCCTCTGCAGATTAGTTCTGTTTCTGACAACAGACCTGCAGATGAACACTTATTTAAGCTGACTACTTAATTCTGAGGCTTTGCACATCCAGGAAGTTAAAGTGGGAAAGGATCTTCTATAGTGTTTTACAAATGTTTATCCGCTTTGCAACACATCTGATAATCAGAACTTTGTATTACATGATCTCCCTTCTTAGTATGTTACTGTATGATGTCACCCTGTCCATATAACAGTTTATTTGTTACAGCGTGGACCCAAGCTTAGGACACATTCACGCTGTGGCCGTTTTTACAACAAATTTAGATATTTACATTTTTTCTTGAACCTGACAGAGTTATTCTGGATATTTGTAACACGGCAGAGCACCCTCAAAAGGAAAAACATGAATAAAATCCCACAGACAGAAATCAGCTTTGGTTTCTATCAAGAAAATATCTTGTCAGAAACCTTTGAAGAAAAGCAGGGCGTGGTCCAACAAACAATAAATCAAACAGAAATAAAGACAAACACTCAGTCCCCTTGGGATAGTTACACTCTGTCAGCTCTTTTCACAACAAGGCTCACTCCAGCACCAAAAGGTGACCAAAGTAACTCAGTTCCAAACTCGTTCGCTCAAACTCCTCTAATCTCTACCAGAAATAGTTGTTAAGGTGCGAGGAACACAAAGCGCCAGTCAGTTTGCCCGTCAGTCAGAGGCAGCTCGGAACAGAAAAGGCTCCACGCTACGTTAGTCCTCCGTGGTGATATCCAAACATTTGCACCACTTGTACCGACGCTTTACCTTTTCCTAACCCGACTGTACGACTCTATTAATAATAACATTACGCAGAGAACCCAACTTCCAACCAGACGCCACCGCTCACCGGCCGGTAAGACGCTTCCTTAGCTCTAGCCAACGTCACTTCCGTGCGGCCTGGCGGCCCGCTGTTGCATTCACGGCCCCGGTAAAAATGTGGTTTATTTGCAGAAGGTGACTGGGGGCGGAGGAGCGACGGTGAATGGCGTGTGCAGGCTGGAACAGGACAGGATTAGCGGTCTCACAACCAGTCAGGCAGATGAGGAACGATCCTGTGCACAAAGAAGAAGCCTGCTGTTATTATAATGTTTGCACCAAAGAAGAAGAACTTGTTATTAAAGCAGAGAGGGACTGCAGCGTCTTTACCACTGGAGCTGTACGGCACGGGCAGCTGGAACGGCAGACGGGCCCAGTCCAACCCGTCCCAGTAAACTGGGAGTGCCTACCGCTGTCTTTTGCTTTGAGGGAGTCGACATGGAAGGTAAAGCAAAAGCTGCGTTAGCAACAGCATTTCTCACTTTGTTCTCCTCATGTGGACGACAATGGAGTCACACAGTAATGATTAGAGGACTTTAATATGAACTATATGAGGCTAATGTTTGGAAGCTTTGACTAAGAAATGATCTTGTTCTGCAGTAAAAGAAACCTTTAGCTTATTTTGGGTTTTAACCCTTTGTGTCGTAGCGCCACCTTCTGTCAGTCCGAGGGAGGGATCCTCCTCTGCTGCTTCTCCTGAGCTTTCTTCCTTTTTTAGGGGAATCGAGGTTATGAGGTCAGAGCGGCTCGTATGCTGTACAGATTATAAATCCGCCTGATGAATATTTGTCTGGAGTGAAACTGACCTGGTGATGTGAACACTTTCTTTCTGACTGACTTCATTTTGTTCAAATTAAGTGTCATTATAATTTAGTTAAATTCTCCTGATGAGTCTTTGATTTAAAAGTGGTGGAAGATGATGATGATGATGATGATGATGATGATGATGACGGCGGCCTGATGTGCTGCAGGTTATCTGTTAAGTCGTCTCCTGATGCCTGTGTTCTGGGTTTTAGTCTTTGTTTTCTATATTTTTATTATATTTGCTGTATTCTGTGTTTTATACTCGGGGTCCCTGCAGGCTTTTTTCTCTTTGGAACAATAAAGTTGAAATATTCAATAAATGAGCCTTAAATAGAGGCGTGATCTCTACATGCAGAGGAAAGTTTCTCACTGTTTTTTATTCTCTGTGTTTTCCTTCTAACTTTGAATCCAACTTGTCCAGATTAAGTCTCACTCTGTTTAATCCACATCAAAAATCCATGTTGAGTTCAATCCAGCAGAGAGGAAATGATGGAGCAGCAGCTGACACTGAGCTGCTTTAGAGAAAACTCCAGATCCATCTTGTTTAGACACCAGAACACTCAGCATGAATCAGTCTGATGGAAATCTGGGCTTCCTTAAAATAATATTTCTCTCTCATGTTTCTTCTTTTCTAAAATCCCTTTTCCTCTGTATGTTTCCTCTGTATGTTTCCTCTGGTTCCCCGGCCTTCATCCAGTCCTGACAGCATCATCTTCACCACGGTTTGTCTTCTGGACTCAAGTGTTAACTTGTCTTCTGCTGCTTTTAAGTCAGTAAAGACTTTTGTAGTGATAAATTTAACACGCTGGATGTTTTTGGGCTGAAATCAGTGACATAAACTGGCGGCTGGTTCTCAGTAAAACCAGACAGCAGCATGTTGATGAACTTCTGCCTGTCAGAAATCTTTAAACAGCAACTTTTCTTTGAGAACTCAGCAAAAGAAAAGCATCTTTCACTTTGACTAGCCTTTTGTTTTCAGAGGAACGGGTTGACTGGCAGCGGACTGAGTGCTGCCCTGATACACTCATGTACTTGTACTTGCAGTATGTCCTCCAGGCTGAGTACCCAGAAAGCCTGAAGTGGACTTTGGAGTTTCTTCAGAGAGTCGTGCTGCATGTGAACGGAGAAACACTGAAAGCAGAGATCCTTTCCTTAAAACAGGCTGCAAACTCTGAAAGTAGCACAACACACACAGATTTGTAGTAAAAGCTCTGCAGACTGGTTGAAACTGTTGGAAACTGTTTGCAGCTCCAAGTGTTTTCTTGGTAAAAGCTTTGTGTGTTCTTAGTGTTGAGAAAAGGTTGGACATTTGAAAAGCTCTCCATGAGGAAACCCTTGTTATATTGTGTGCTACATAGATGCTCCATGGAACCAGAGTTTGACACAAAGTGGAGACACTTTTAAAGTTTTGTTAGTGTTGATAAAAACAAGCAGCAACAAACAGAAGGAGCCGCTGTTTCCAGGTTTTTAGATTCCAAACTAAACAGGAACTTTTCTTTAGTGTCACAGCCATATGTAGACGCTGAGCTGTTCCAGCCAGGACTGTGTCCTTTATATCCCTCACTGATCTGTCATGAAGCCTGTCGCAGTTTGCACAATAAAAACACACTTTAGAACATTATGTTCAGACTGTTTCTTAGTTCACAGCAGCGTTTGAGGATCTTCACCCTGGTAGGAGGAGTTCTGCTGACAGAACAGCATCTTGTACAGGAGCCAATAGATTTTAGCTTCCAAACAGAAACCTGTTGTGTTTTCATCCCACCTTAACAGCACCGATGTACAATTACAAAGATTTACTGTAGAAAGCAGAAAGTCTTTGTGAAACTTTGTCCACACAACTGGACACTTTAGTTTAACTAAAGTAAGATGGCCGACTGTGGCGGGAAAGATTCTAGATGTTAAACAGAACAAACTTGATTTTATAGAACATTTAGCATGTCCAGGTATTCTGATGGAGTATTTTGTGTATAGTACTCTGCTTTAATTACATGTTCCAACCTAAATATGTCTCTGCTTAATGCATACAAGTGAAGTTTTCTAAAATCAGCACATCAGATAGAAAGTTAAAACGTCCGATCACAAACGATGGAGTCAAATATCTTCCTGTTAACATCAGCGCACATTTTACTCTCTCCAGCGATTGTTGCCAGAGATACGCAGCATCGATAATGACAGATCCATCTGTGTTCTTCAGGAGAGCTTCTTGGATTTCAGTTAGTCTCTGTTCAGTGTTCTGCTAAAAGATCGCTGAGCGTCGCTTCAACAACACCAAGAACCTCCTCAGGTTCTGGATGAATATCTAGAGCGCTGTCTCAAACTGCCGTCAGTGTTTTTCAGACCTTCTTTGTTCACATCTTTTCACGTCTGTCTGTAAAACTATCTGCTAGTAAAACAAAGGGGCTCCATATAGACGACTCTGCCGTCTCTGGCTCCGTGTTTAATGTGACAGCTGAGATTTTCAATCCTCAAACATGTGGCTGCTTTCTAAATGTTGCCAGCTTGTGGCGGTGGAGGCTGTGACAGATGCTCTGTAGGTTCATCACTTTCCTCCATCGTCTCATGAGCTTTGTCCTCTTGTTCATCACAGCTGATTCCTGCATCCTCCTCTTCTGCTTCTTGTGTCGGGAATGTGAGCTTTAGTTTGTTGCCGTCAGACGTCCGGCCTGGATTTTCTTTGTCCTCGTCACTAATGAATCCCCTTCTTGTTGACTCCTCGTCTTGTGCTGCTCCGTGTAGGGCTTCATCAAACTGTTCTGTTCCCAACATGGTAGAAAATCAGACGCTGAAGTTAAACCCAGATGATGAACTTTCATCCCAGCAGCAGTCACCTTGTTCCAGTTTCTGTAGACAGCTGTACCTGATGGTGTAGACTTGACAGCAGACGGTCGACGGTCCGATGCTGCAGCGTCCGTGACTGAGAGGTTCGGAGGTGACGCTGAACAAAGTGGTCATTTAAATCCGGCCCTTGTAATTTAAAGTGGATCTCTGAGTGTTTTCCTTCTGCTGCATTTTATCAGCTCACTGTGAACTTTGACTTTTGTGTTCAGATGCAGGAAGTCAAACATGTTGCTGCTTATCTGACAGACGGAAACACGCTGATGTGACGGTTCTCTATGGAACAGCCTCGCTGCGTTGTGAACGGGGTCACCTGCATACGGGGAAACCGGTCTTAATCAGGACGGGTAGGTATGTTGACGTGGTGAACAGAGAGACGGCCCTACACAACACACAGGAAGTAAATCTAAACGGAGCAGCATCAGAAGCAGTGCAAAATAAGCTCAGATTAACATTCAACTCTGAGCCTGAATTTAACGACTCGCTCGACGGCAAATAAGCTGCACTGACCTCTTAATGACATCACAACCAAAATAAAGCAGAACAAGACGTTTTGTTGTGGCTTTAAGTTCATTTTGGCTGATAACATCTCTGCTTCGTTCAACATGTGACTTACCACAGCAGTGATCGGGAGTTCTACTGCGGATTACCCACAATTCAACAGCGTTAACACGTTGCAATACGGCAGTGACGCCAGCAGACGGCGCTGTCCCCATTTATGCAGAATTTTAACAGAACCTGTTTCCAACCCGTTACATACACCCCCCTAAAATTCGGCTAAATCGGGGAAGCGCAGCCAAAAACCCAGAAAGGAGAGAAAATAAAGACCAGATACACTCATATCTTGTAAGGAGCCTGAGTCCTGTGAGCACTACAATAGGCATTTAGAAATTCCCCTGTGGTGAGGAAGCGCTTTGAAAAACTGGTCAGGAGGCCCATCACAGCACTCCTGCCCCGAGGCCTGGACCCCCACCAGTTTGCCTACAGAGCGAACGGATCCACAGAGGACGCCGTAACCACAGCCCTCCATTTTGCACCGTCCCACCTGGAGCAGCAGGGGAGCTATGTGCGGACGCTCTTTGTGGATCACAGCTCAGCATTTAATACCATCCTGACCGCTAATCATCAACGGGGACCGTGCGGAGCGGGTGGCGGACTTCGGCTTCCCGGGAGTCCACGTTGAGGAAGGTTTAACCCGGAACAAGAACTGAGCTGCTAAAAAAGGCCCAGCAGAGACTTTATTTCCTGAGAGTCCTCAGGAGGAACAACATGACACAGAGGCTGCTGGTTTCCTTCTCCCAAGCCTCCATAGAGAGCATGTTAACATCCTGCATCTGCATCGTCGCGGTTCAGCAGCTGCACAGCTGCTCACAGGAAAACACTGCAGAGCGTCATCAACACCGCGACAGAAGATCGGCGTCGCCCTCTCCTCACACTGGAAGAACTACACAGTTCCCGCCGTCTCAGAAAAATCCAGAACATCCTAAAAGACGCCTCTCATCCGGGCGCCCTCTGTTCCAACTGGGACCATCAGGCAGACGGTCCAGATCCATCAGGGCAAAACAAGCAGACTCAAAACAGCTTTTACCCGTCTGCAATAATCAACGCTGCTAAAGTGAACTATTCTGAGTGAAGGGTCGCTGCAATAAGTGTGACTGTGTATGCGTTATATGAACGCCTGTTCAGGCTCTTTATTTATTTTACATTATTTTGACACTATTTATTTTCTGCCTCTTGTTTTAAAAGTTAGATCTAGGAATGAGGCACTTTGGACATTTTCGCTGTGACAATAAAGTTTTCTATCTCTCTTCTAAAGGGGAAAGACAACATTTGCTTCAGCTTCAAAAAACACACTTATTGAGCTGCAAGTTGTGGCTGGTTAAAGTTCATTTCTTCACACTTTTGGCCTGTACAAGACTTTCAAATGCTCAGAAATGAGCCTTTTCTCGTTTCCTTCCTTCATCCCTTCTTCCATCCTCTGCAGCACTTGTAGCTGCTGTCAGTCAAACTCCATCCTCTTCTCTCTGAGCAGCTTCTTATTAACTTCGCTGCTCTGCCTCCTGTCTACTAACCCTTTCCACCATCCCGGCTAAAGTCTGTTCACAGAGTGCTGTTAGTACTTTTACTGCAGTAAAGGCGCTTTAAAGGGAGAAGAAGCAGTAAAGTGTCCAAACCTGCTTCAGGCTTGAAAACAGCGTCCAGTAGTTTGCGTTGTCCACAAAGTTCCTCCTCGTACTCTGCTATCGTTCTTTCAAACAGCTCAAATATCTCTTCAGCAGCCGCGACTTAGTCGCTGCTGGACAAAAGCTCTCAGCGTTTGGACTTCAGACATGTTTCCAGCAGCTTTTCCTCCGGACACACTCCGTTACAGACACGCAGCTAACAAGCTACGCTAACTTTAGCATTCTCGCTAACAGGAGATGAGTCTGAGGTGAAACATCCCGAAACTTAAACAGGTTCATCCTCACATACAGGCTCTGCTGCTGCGTCCGGCTGGATCTGATGCTGACACCGACGGCTTCCTGCTGATTTTCAAAATAAAAGAATGAACAGTTGTAGAAAACCCAGATCCTTTGCTGAAGTAAACAGAAAGGCCATAAAGTCAAATCAACAGAGGCAGATTATAACAGCACATTTGATTTATGCAGCACTTTACACAACAGTTACACAAGAGTTAGTGTACAAAGTAAAAATAAGAGCAGCAGTCAGAACCAGGCTGCTCTAAACACAGCTGTTAGAAATGTAATATGTTCTAATCAAATGGACGTTAATACAGTGAATTAAAGCAACAGTAGTTCCTTTACAGTGTGATGAGCTCTTGGTGGTAAAACTGGAGACTTCCTGTGGTGGGTGTCTTTGTCTCATGGTGTGATCAGAACCGTCTGCAGCTCAGTGGGACAAAGACTAAGGAGCTGGTTGTGGAGCTGAGGAGAGCCGAGGCACAAGTGAGCCCTGTTTCCATCCAGGGGGTCAGTGTGGACACTGCGGAGGACTACAAGGACCTGGACAATAAACCGGACCGAGAACATCGGAGCCCTCTGCAGGAAGGGCCGGAGCCGTCTCTGTTTTCTGAGGAGGCGGAGGTCCTCCAGCATCTGCTGAGGAGGATTTATGAGTCTGTGCTGGCCAGTGCCGTCCTGTTTGCTGTTGCATGCTGGGGCAGCGACAGACTGATCCAAGGTCAGTGACGCTGTGGGGGCGGAGCTGGACTCTCTGTCGGAGGACGCTGTCCAAGCAACGTGTCATCTTGGACAATGTCTCCCCCCCGCTCCATGAGAGTCAGACACACAGACTCTTTTTTACTGCAGTACTTCACATCCTGTGCAGTATTATCTATTTTAATATTCTATGTTCAGGATTTTCTGCTTCAGCACTCTGGTTCCTCCTACTACTGTAGTTTTAAGGATTTTCAAGGATCTGTACTCACGTCCACATCAACTCTCCCAGAACTTATTATTACTGACTTATTCACTGCTGCCGTTCATCAGAACTTGTCTGTTAATACTGTAAAATACTGTACATATCCACACTCATTTATATTTTCTATTTCAACATTTCTATCATCATTTTATTCCTAATACCTTGATGTGCAAGTGAACAGTTGAACAAAGAGTTTCCCTCTGGGATCAACAAAGTATTTCTGATCCGGATTCTTACCAACAGACAGTTTAAATATCGGAGATCTGAACGCTGAGTTTTCACGGCAGGATACGCAGCCTCAAAACTACCTAGAAACCCACCAATCACTAGCGCCGCGACGACCCTTCCCAGCCACTAGGTGTCCTCTGGTCTCACTCTGGTCTTGCAGGATGCGGGTCTGGGAGGAGGTCATCAGCCGGCTCGACGCTGGCACACGAGCGACGAGCCCACAAAGCGGGCGTCGAACTTTTAGCGCTGGTCGAGTGGAACAGCGGGTTCGCTGTAAACTGTAACGTCTACGTTGACCTCTCTGACCAGCTGATCCAGTATTACTCCAGCCGCCGTGGAGCCGCACGCTGGTATCGCACGCTGTTTCTGCTCTGTTTAAACATGGCTGTGACAAACAAACCTCCCCCATGGCCACATCTACCTTTTGCTGTAAACAGGTGTGCGTATGTGATCAGATCTTTCCTTCATTTTGCCTCTTCATGTGTTATATTTACACCTGACACTGGGAATGCGAGGCCTGTAATGTAGATCTCTATAATTCTGTGTTCAGAAAGTTTTGAAGAGCGGCAAAGCTAAACAGAACAAACACCTGTGTTTCACACCTGTTTCTGTAGTAAACAGATGTAGGGGAGAGCGGGGTAAGTTGTCACACTGCTCATAACTCCAACACTAGAGGCTCTGTGACAAAAACCAAACAGCCATTTTGTGTGACTTCTTTTCTCTGTTCGACTTCCTGTTCACATGTGGTCACGGTCTCTCTGATCTGAGCTGAGCACAAGTTTATTATTTTTACGCTTCAAAAGTAAAACATTGTCACTTTACATTTCATGTATTCCAACCTTATTAGGAACGAATGTTCAAAATGAAAACGCTGCACAAAGTAGAGGAGACAATAACGTGTCTTTAGATACTTCAGCTGAAGCGCTATGCTAACCTAACCCTGAGGTTTAGCCAACGCTAGCACACGTGTCACATGTGATTAGCTGCCTCAGTCCAAATAAACACATAGAACATGCTCCAAAAAACTATGTGCCGTGGGTGTAATTCCCTCTGACAGCAGGATGAAATGATCCTGTAAATAGAATATTACACTCTGTCGTTTACAGCAGCAGCCGTGTGCCTGGACAAGACTGAGTTCATGACAGAGTATATATCGGTCTGTAGGCATGTAGCGTGTTAGCAGATACAAACACACACACACTACATCATACAGTTATTCATTCAGTCAGCCAACAAGGGCAGGAGACAAAGAAGCCTGGAATTCATTTGTAATTGTAAGGAGGAATGTGTTTTGGAGGAAGGAAGAAAATTCTGAGCAGAAGACAGAGAACGACAGAACGCCAGCTGACATCATGTTAAAGGCTGAAGAACAAACCAATCAGAAGCACAGCTGAGGATTCTGACATCAGCGCCGACGCCTCTTTTGGCCTCGCTTCACGTGGAGCCGTTTTCACACGGCGCTCCAAAGGAGACGTGGTTTAAGTGTGTGAAATGCAACAAACGGGCCGGCGACGCCACACCTCAGGCCCGGCGAAGTTATCTGAGCCAGAACTGTGACTCTGAACGCGTCTGATCGGGTCAGATATATCGCCACACAAAGATGCACAACGAGCTGCGTTAGTGTGTTTAAACAGCACATCTGTTTAGTTAAGAAGTTCAACATGTAAGCAAGTTATCTGCAGCTTCACATTCAGTTAGCATAGATCTGTCTGCACCGCAGAGAACCTTTGATTTTAAAGTCCAAACAAAGAGGTCGGGCCAAGTTATGTGAAAGATTTTTATAGTTTCTGGTTAAAGTAGTAAAATGCTAGATTAGCATGTTTGGGGTAAGACGCCCCCCCGGTCGCTGGGCCCCTTTATGGTTGATCACCTGTAAGTTAGATTTTATTTAGACACTGGACCCTTTAGCCAACCAGCAGCTTCACTATCAGAAATCTTACCCCATGTGGAAAATGACTAAATAATTTGTCACCTGCAGCTTTTTATTTTATTTTGAAATATGTTGCCCTCAGCATAGTCTTCTTTAAAGATACAAAAAAATCTATAAAATGTTTTTAATGTGTCAGAAAATAGAGGGGGGGCGTCTTACCCCACTCTACCCTGTTAAAGCAGATTTCTCCCGTTTCCTTTTATTGTGGAGAGTCAGAGAGTCGGAGACGTGTCCGTCAGCAAGAAACACTTTTACATCATTTCAGGTCATTTCCACTCAGTCACATGAGGCTGATCATTCCTGAGTGTTTGATCCAAGAGACGACAATAAAACGTAGGGAAACGAGGGAGGGTCGGACTAAACAAGTCGCCAAACTGCTACGCCAGTAAAATCAGACGGTTAAATATGTGAATGAAAGCTAAAAAAGGGAAACAAAGCGACGTGACGACGTGATCGAAGGATATCAGAAGGTGAAATAAACAGAAAGCCTCAAACTGAGCTAAAGTCGGCTCAGATCATTTCAATATTCTACATTCAGCCTAAGAAATCAAAAGACAGCATGATCACGTACTGGCTTATTTAATAGGCTACACAATCATAACATCAATGCAGATTATCAATCAATAACATAAAGGCCTTCTGCCAATAGAGATGATGTGGTGCCAATAAACAGTAACCAACAGGTTGTGATCTCAGGGCAGCAGACAGGCCTCTACGCTTTGAGAAAGCCTGACAGAGCCGCCAGCAGCCTGTTTGACTCCCTGAGATGAGAAGCTGCTCAGTAGAAACACAGAACGCAGGCTGTTCTTCATGTGCAGCTGTTTGTTCAACAGGTAACAGAGAGAAAACATGAGAGCCTTTATTAGGATCAGCACATTGCAGCTGTGTGCAGACACAAACTCCATCCAAAGTCTCTCCAGCTGTTAAAGCTGACTGACAGCTGATCCAGCTGCGATCGGCCGCCGCCGTCACAAACGGACGTCGCTTCACGTGACGCTTCGGAGGAAAGGACGTCTCCTCGACTCCTCTCTCCCGGCTCGGAGAGGAAAAGACACAAGTGAAGGAAACGAGGATGCGATTAAGAGAATTGAGACTCGCCCTGCGTCTCTTTCACTGGCTCCCTGAAGCAGCTGACCGCTCCACCTCGGGCCTTCCTCATTTCCCACATTTGTGCCTCCTCCATCCTCGCGGCGCGTCTTAGTCCCTCCCACCTCTCTCCTGGAGCCGGAGGAGCGGAGGAAACGGGCCTTTAAGGAAAGGAGACGTCCTCTCCTCGGAGCGCGGCTTTAAAGCGACGTCAGTTAAAGACGACGTGTCGCACAGCTGCATCATCTGTCCGCTGTTTGAGCTGTGATCTCTGTCAGAGCAGCAGCTGGCAGCACTAAAGGCTACAGATCAGAAACACGCCTGTCGACACCGAACCGCCTTCAGAATCGGCCGAGATCCCTCTGAACGCACCTCGCCTTTCGCTCTGCGGATACTTGTGTTTAATAATGAGGATGTTTCTAAGTGATCTGTTTGTGATGGAGGCTGTAGTTTTAGTAGGATAATAATAAAGAAGAAACAAGTGTCAGAGCACATCTGGATAAAGTCAGTATTAAAATGAGCTGATAAAAGCAGGCTCCTGGTCCTCTCCAGGTAACCTCCATCTTCATGGCCTGATGTGTGTGCTGCTAAAAGACTTTGGCTGGCCAGTAAATGGACTTTCCTGCTATTCCAGGTAATCCTGTCAGAATATGAGCACTGTGAAGACTCAGTCCTTTTCCTTTGCTGCTGTCCTCTCTTCTCTGTGGCATGCAGTTCCCACTGAAAGAACTTCGTGTCTCTGGAAAGTCTTCAAAAGGCCTTCTTCACTTTGACCATCAGCATCATCAGCTTTTAACACCTACAGTAATATTAGTTTACTGTTGTTGACAACCAGCCCGCATGTGAATCTGCATTTGTAGCCGACAGAGTGATGCTGGAGAACACATGAGCGGCTGACTTCATATTCTGAACACTTTCAACACACAAACTCCTTCCTGTCTTTCTCCCTCACAGAACTTTCTAAATGACGACCACATATAAACCCTCAGAACGAGCGGACGAGGAACAAGGATCACGTGAGCGCTTTTGGATTTTAGCTTCGTTCAAACAAATCCAAAGGAGCTAGAAGAAGAACAAAGAAACATTTAGCAGGTGTCCTCTGTGTGGCTGCTGGCCTCAGTAACGCCTGCACACATGGAGACACAAAGAACCCACAAACATGACTTTTCATTCATGCTAATTATTTTCTAATGCAATCAGCAGCAAACTATCCTGACACTGTCCGTTAGAGTTCACACGACGTCTCGATGTGCTGAATTGTGGGCAAACTGTTCCAAAGACAGTCAGCTGTGTCTCCAACATCTGTTCCTGCATATTTAATGATCTGCTATCTGCTGTTTCTCTGCTGATATTTGTTCTTAAACTGTGCTGAAGGAGAACAACAAGTTCTGTTTGAGTCCACTGCTCTGCAGGACGCCTTCATTTAATATCCTGTTCATTTGGATTTAGTAAGAAACTCCAAGCCGCCGATTCTTCAGCTTCATCGCCGCTCACGCATTACTCGACAACACGCAGAGCGCAACTAAACACAAACACCTACCGTCCCGAGCAAAGCTCGCCGAAGCCTGGACCGCTTCCACCTGCTCAGCTGCTTTTTCATTGAACGCTCCTTTGTCTGTCTGCAGGAAGAAACGCTCGCCGCCGGGCCGACGCGTCCAAAACGTCAGACGCCACCCGGCGCTACGCGAAGCCGTCGGACAGGTCGCTGCTGGGAGTGAGTCCTACCTCCTGGATGATGTGGGCTCCTCTGGGATGTTTCAGGTCCACAGAAATCCTCTGAAATCAGACGCTCCGGCCAGCAGAGGCTCGTTATTAACACTGTGAGAACAACATGAGGCTGAACCTGAGTTTACTGACAGGATGCTAAAGAATCAGACGGCAGCTTTAAGCAGGAATCACAGCTTTTACATTCATCTCCTTCCTTCTTGGCAGCCGTTGGTTTCACTTCATTTCTCTGAAGATGAACCTGCAGAGACTCCAAACACTCGTCAGCTTCATGTTGTCGCCACATTCGTGGTTATTGCAGTGAGGTGTTGTACAGTAAAGGTGAGCAGGGGCTGCTTTTAAATCCATTTTCCATTCACGGGCCTTTATTCAAGAGCTGCTGGGAAACTTTGACCTTTAAGGCGTCTGATATTTGACGGTCAGCCGCCAAACTTCATTCAAAAGTTAGTGAAGACAAACGAGAACAAACGTGGACTTTTGTGGACCGAAGCAGTTTGTTGTTTGGCAGCGTTGCAGATGGAGAATATGAGCTGACGCCTCTGCTCGCAGATGTTGTTTTCTCTTTCCGTCCCAGATGCGTTCATATCGTAGAGTCTGACACAGACTGAAATCTCTGCAGGTCAAACTCTGAGAGAAAGAAAGTGAAAGCAGCGGCTGCTTGGAAGGAAGGAGGGAAAGTGGAACATCTAAAATCCAGCAGTCTGCTTCTCTAAATGAAACGTCCTGATGTTTCACCCTGTGTGACACAACAAGTCTGCTGTGACTGTGTGTGTGTGTCCACTACACCTTCTGACACACACACTTCCCTTCTTGTTTGGGTGGACGCTGAGGAAATAGGCGTCTCTGTGGCGACAAACGGAGGAGCCCGGGCTCTGCTGTCATCACCTGTTCACCACAATCCTTTGCTCACACTCAGGCAGAGGTGCACTATGAAGAAAGCGGAGCGCAGTGACGCCGCCGACTCACCCGCTCTCTCCGCTTTGATCGGCTCAGCTCCCAGATCTCCCAGGATCACGGAGGCGAAGGGAGCGGCCAGAACTCTGCAGACACTTTCAAAGGTTTCGCTTCCAGCTGACGACTTTATCTGCGATCACCGAAGCTGAATATTACTGCGGCGTTCAGACGGACTCTGAGCTCGTCACGTCCGACGCTCTGACGCCCTCCGGCGGTCGAAGGTTTCCTCCCGAAGTCGACTTTGACCTTCTTCCGGTCCCGGCCCTGTTTCCGGATGGTGAACGTGAACACACAGCTGTTAATGAGGAGCCGCTTCACTTTCCACTTTTTCTTTCTTTCTCTGATTTAAGAGGCTGTTTTTCATCCGAGTCTGGACACATGTTACAGAGTCTCTCTAAAAACACAATCTAAGATTCAAAGCACAAAGTGACTGAGATCATTTCTAAGCAGGCAGAATATTAATGTTAGTAAAAGCAGCATCCAGGA
Organism: Lepomis macrochirus; assembly: GCA_024633595.2. Taxonomy (NCBI): domain Eukaryota; kingdom Metazoa; phylum Chordata; class Actinopteri; order Centrarchiformes; family Centrarchidae; genus Lepomis; species Lepomis macrochirus. Next base: position 4,684,996 of record JALXJV020000011.1, on the reverse strand, counting down.
CTCCATTATACTACACTGGCAGGTATTTAAAAGCTGCAGCACAGAGGCTCAGAATACAAGAGCCACACAGAATGACATGAATATTAATGTTGATAGAAATATGGAGTCAATAATAAGATGGTGCTGCTTTATTAGACACTAAGTGAAACATGCAGAATCTAAAATACAGACATCACTCTGACATTACTTTCATATATGTAGAGGAGCAGCAGAGCTGGAAGAAGTACTCACAGCTACAAAAATACTGCAGTACAAGGAAAAGTCCTGCAGTCAAAATGTTACTTAAAGTACACAAGTATTATCAGCTAAATGTACTTAAAGTATCAAAGTAAAAGTACTCATTATGCAGAAGGCCTTCTTTCACAGAGTTCTGTTATTATAGAATATTATATTACTCTGTTTGTGTCACTAACAAATACATGGAAGAGTATTTTAATGCTGTCCTTTCACATACTTTGTGTACTACCAAGTACATTAGTAGTAAAGTACTGCATCAGTATTCTAAAAGCACATCATGTGTGTTTTTCTGTCAAAGTAACTGTAAGTGTCAAATAAACGTAGCGCAGTGAAGAGTTACGTGTACTTGTACTTCTACTGCAGTACATTTCCCTCTGAAGTGAAGTACAAGTACGTCAACAGCGTACTTGAGTGCAGTACTTGAGTAAATGTACTGCATCAGTGCGTACAGCAGGATGATCCAAACATAAGAACAGAGAGTGGAGCAGTGCAGCTTCAGGAAGCGCTGACATCATTATTAATATTAATATTGTTGAGAATCAATTCTGATGTTTGAGTAGCAGCTAAACAAGGTAACTGCTGAGCAACACAAAGGGAAGAACCAGTAACGTTTACCAGTATGACCAGTGGAGAACAACACATCTACATGTCCTGACACTGGGACTCTCCATGGCTCGGTAGCAGGGCCAAACCCGGTCCCATCAGTACCGGCTTAGATAGTATTGATCAGGTTCGATGTCGGCTTTACTGAGCTGAAGCAGCTAAAGATGGTGAAACTCTTTGAGCCTGTTTGCTCACAATAATTCACCATTAACAGCTTCTTCTGAAGCTCCGACAGCTTCGTGGGCCTCACTGTGTCTTATCAATGAGTGTGATTGGAAGTTATTGACTGAAAGGATTCCTGGGAAATAACTGGCTGTTAATGTTTCTCACACACAATCATTGATCCCTTATTTCATCTTTATTTAGAGAGATTTGTGGAGAAACCGGCCGATAAACACGATGCTGATTCTGAGCTGGGATTATTTGGCCTGTTCACATTTTAATCAGCAGTTAGAAAGCTCTTTATATATATTGATATATTGATATATTGCTAAATGATTGGAACAGGAAGAAGCCTGAAAGTTTCCAGTGAGCAGCTAGCTTAACAAAGCTGAATTAGACTTTGACCAACAAAGCTAATTAAAGTTTCTGGAGCCAGTTAATGTGAGAAATGTGAGTCCTGTCAGCGCAGTGACACATTTAACAAAGTTTAAAACGTGTCCGCTCACTTTTCACTCTTCTTTTATCAGGTGAGGAACAACACTTTCAAAGTAAAGGTCCGGATGAAGGAAAGAAGTCTGGACTTTCACAACTCTTCTGCTAACTTTTGCTCCAAGTCTCATTTTTCTTCTGTTTCCAGAGTCTTTGTCCTCATCAAAACAAAGATGGCAGCTGGGCAGCTCCTTACTCAATGTGGAAGACATGAACCAAGATCAGAAAGTTAGATTTCTCTCTTAATGTTCCTGTCGGCTGCTTTCTTTCCACACAACAACATGTTTCCTGTTTATTGTTTATTTGTTTCATGGAAAAGAAACAAAGAGACTCTGATGTTGTCGTCTTTGTCTTATAATGAAGATGTTTAGAAGCCAAATAATAAAACTGAATCAGATCTTTAACTTCAATCAAAGATCTGAATATTTCTGTCACAAAAACTCCTCAGACTCTCGACCAAAATCTTTTCTTCAGTGTTGACATCCATAAGTTTGCTACCAGACACGCTTGTGCAAACAAATTTATTTTACCAAAAGTAGTCACCAATTACAGAAAGAGAACATTCAGTTTTAGAGCAACGCAGGAACCTAACAAATAACACTAATAGAAAATCAGCCGAAATTCAAGATTCAATTAAAAAAGTTCATTTTACAAAATTCTATTAAATCATTTGTGCAACAGCAACTTTTGTGCTTTTTAACATTCACTGTATATTAAATTTATCTGAGATGGTGGGTTTAAGAATAATTGTGATTTTTCTCAACATTAACTGTCTTATAACTTTGTGAAACTGAAGCCTGAAGCAGAAAGAGTTCACCTCCCTATTTTGTGACTAGAATATTAGCAGAGAGCTGAGGAGGAGCGAAGATCTTTGATATTACTGAAACTGTAGCCAGGCTGAGTTTACTGCACCGGTGTAACAGTTTAACTGGTGGCTGGATTAACTGGTGACAGTCCCAGATGTGTCGCAGGCTTCAGGATCCCCCGACTGCAAACCAGGAAATACGTTCCGATAACTTTGTTTATCTCCGTGATGTATGGTCATGCAGATATCTGCCTCTGAGTGGAGTTTGCAGGCTCGATGATCCACAGGGACCTCTGCCACCTGCAGGTTAGTTCAGAGAGAGGACTGTGATCATGGAGGAGACTGTGTCGCTGTTAAAACCTCAGTAAACCGTCCAAACGTTCATGTTGTCTGTCTGATCTGTGCCATGGTGGGTTTCCACGTGTTCTTCCTTCCATGAGGAAACAGGCTGAGCTGTTTGACGCTCAGATGGAGCGCAGAGTGGAGACGCTGTTAGCTGCAGCAGAGCGTCCAGATTAACCTGTGACTCAGCTGATATTTCACACCAAAAGGTATTTCAGTGTCCTCGGTCTTCCAAAAATGTAGCCTGCTGGGTTTCAGGCCGGACGATTGCATCAGAATGTTTAAACCTTTGTTTGTATCCTCTTTGTAAAGTGAAGAAAACTGACAGCTCTGTGTTTGGTGCCAGGACTGTTTTGTTTTAACTGTTTCATTGACACTTCAGACAGAGTTTCAACCACAAGCCCTGTTGTTCTCTAGGATTAGTTCAGAGCAGACTGAGGGGGGGTTTCACGTCTGGGATCGGCGCTCTTTTGTCTGATCAAAGGTAACTCAGAACAATATTGGTACACCCTTCCTGATTGGGTGACGAAGAAACCTACCAAACGACCAATGACTGTGGGCCTAAGCCACGTGGAGGAAAAGGACCCGCCCACATACCTGAAGGATGTAAACAACTCATCTTGTGAGAATCGGGGCTGAAAGCTGTGGATCTGGGAGGAGAAGCAGCTTTTCAGTCCACTGCTGGAGGCGGCTTCAGCTCAGTCTGTTAGGACCTGACCAGAAACTGTGACTCCTTACAGAGAAGCTTCTTCAGTCTGCAGTGTTTTCCTTTGTTCTGTTTATTCACCAATTTGGTAATTAAATCTTCTGCTAATTTTTGATTGGACCGAGCCTCTCCTTTCTCCAAATCTGAAAACGCAACATCAACATTTGTATCAGGTATCGTTTTTCATCTGATGTGGAGCTGACCTGAGAGCAGTTTGTCATTCAGCCTTTCACCAGCCAAATTCCTCAGCAGTTAGTTCAGCGTTGTCATGGCTTCATAGTGTCCTCTGCTGTCATGGTGCAAATATCAGAAGGTTTTACTGTACCAACTTTTACCAAATTTTCTCTGATGGAGAGTCTTTAGAGGATCATTTCTCAAAGTTCGTACAGTAAAATGTTCTGATCTTCGTACCAGTGACAGGAGACGAGGAAGGAGATGATATGATGTCACCTATTAAGGATCTGTTTTGGTCAAAGGTCGTAGCCTACGGTGTAGCTACGCACGTAGACGCTACGCAGGAGTATAAATCAAGCTTTAACCTGTCACAGCGTTGGGCTGTGATCCAGAGTAAATCAGCGGTCGTTATGTGTGAACTACTCAGTGACGCGTCAAAACGTTTCTGACACATCGCCTGCTGCCTGATGAGCTGATCCATCCTTTCACACAGATTCTTTGTCTTTATAACAAACAGCTGTTTCCTGTGTCCCCATCAGGATATGAAAACATGAAACACACACAGGAACTCAACTGTTTCCTGTAAATGCAGAGGGGAGGAGCTCTGACAACAGGAAGGAACCTGAAAGAGTTCAGTCAGTTCAGACTCCATTTAGAGTCCCAGAGCAGAAGGAGGAGAACTGAAGGCTGAGGCAGGGTGAGTGTTAATCCAACATTTTATTATTTTACTGTCAAAGTCTCTGAGTCTCTTTTCTCCCTGTGGACTGTAGAGGAAAGAAACCTCAGAGGGAACTTGCGTGTTACTTCCTGGTCTCTTGTGACTCTTGGACAGACTTGTTTCCTGATTCTTGAGCTCTGAGCTCACAGTCAGAGAGATTTACTCAGACTTTTCACTAATCCCTCTTTCTGAAACGGGGCCCTGAGGGCAGCAGAGTACACAGGTGGTTATCTGGGCGGGTTGAGTCCTGGATTATTTTTTTATTTAACCTTTATTTAACCAGGAAAGTCCTGTTGAGGTTAAAAACCTCTTTTTCAAGGGATGTTTGTGGTCTGACGCAGACATCAGGTTCACTGAGTCGTCACATATGGACTCACGGTCAAGAGCCATAGTCGTCAGTTTTTGACGGTAAAGGCAGCTTAACCGAAAGGACAGAGGAAGGAGGTGGCTGTAGGGCCAGAACCTCGACTTTGAACCAGGAGAACGGGGTTCGTGTTAGGGATGGGACGCTCGATACCCACGTGTCGATGCTGTGTCGAGATCCCAAAGCACAGACGTTTCGAAACACGGCTTCAAAGCGTGGTTCAAAACGTCACTGTCACGTGAAACGCACCGAAGCCTCGCTTCACTGCGTTTCACTCCTGTTTCGACAGGAGGTACAGCTGCCACTTCTACGCTTGATTCACAATGTCTGGAACAAACCGCACATCAGCCTCTAACACATTTGACAGGTTTGTTCCAAGGACACACGATCCTTTGATTTATTGGAGTGATGTGCTGAAGTTTATCCGCACCTGTAGGCCAAAAAACAGCTGAATATTTCTGAATAAAATTCTCGACATATAACAAATGTGAGACTTTTCATTTATCATTATTGAAACAACTTCAACTTTACTCAGTTACGGATTGTTAATCTATTACGCCTCATCACTGCCAGCGCTCATTAATTATTATTACACTAGGAGATATCTTTCCTGCTAATCATCATTACACCTCTTTTAATCTACTGTATCATACTGTAGATATCCACATTTATTACTATATTCAATGATTTGTATAGGCCTACTTTAGTTTATTCTCTTCTCACTAACTTCAACTACATATTATTTCTGTTCCCTTTCTGCCTTGTGAGTATCTGCAACAAAGAATTCTCCCTCGTAAATCAATAAAGTGTTCCGATTGTAAAGATGCATAGGATAGTGGTTAAGATATGTGCCTTGAGCGAGAGAGCTGCAGGTTCGATTCCACTGCGATACATGTGTCTTTGAGTCAGCCACCCTAAGGTGCGCTCTCTGACGTGGCAGTTGTGATTCACTTTTGTGAAAAGCGTCGGCTAAATGAGTGATTACTAATGAAACAACACACAGATGTGTTTTATTTAAACACACTTTTATTCCAATCCCCATCTGCTGTCTCTGACAATCTGAACACGTTTGTTTGTTGTGTGGTGATTTCTCCGAAATCCTGTTGGTCATTTATTGATAAGACATTTAGAGTTGTAAACGCTGGTCAGTCATTGTTTCAATGAAACCCCTAGCAAGATGTGTCGATATCAAAAGTGACCAGCAGATGTCACCGTGGAGACGAGTGTCAAAGTGTTTCGAAGCCTCGACACAATTCCGGCACAATTGCTTCAAACGTTTCAGTGTTTCACAAAGCCTCGCTTTGCCCATCACTAGTTCGTGTCCCATGTGAAACAAAAAGTCAACATTAAATATTTTTAACTTACGTGTTAACTGACATACGTAGTTATTTAAACCCAAACCCAAATCTTTTTCTAACCTTAACCAAGTAGTTTTGTTGCCTAAACCCAACCAAGTATTTTCTGTGCCTAAATCTAACCAAACTGCGACGTTTCACAACTTTAATAACGCGCGTTTCAAATTGGCGGTGTTTTGAAACGCGTTTTATTTTGAAAGTTTGACCGGATGTTGTATTTATTATTGCTATTTATTAAGGCAGGTTGGTTGAGATGGCGTGAAACAAGCTAGATTTCTAAGTAAAGGCAGGATGTTGATTGAAGCAGTCAACAGAGTACAACAGCAAAAGATTTTGAAAAAGAAGACACTGAATGAAAAGCCACATTCCTGGAGCTAATATAAGGTTAGAGGAGTAATTAGTGGAGTACCATTGGATATTGGTATTGAAGAAATTAAGAAAGAAATTAAAGGAGATGGAGTCTCGGCAGTGAAACGTCTTCCTACAAGATATCAGGGGAAATTAGTGGATAGTCTGTCTGTACTACTGCAGCCACATAAAGTAATGATTGGATGCATGTGCTTTAATGTGAGGGAATTTATACTTAAACCATTACGCTGCTTTAAATGTCAGAGAATGGGTCATGTGGCTGATCAGTGTAAGTCTAAGCCAAGGTGTGCAGGAGAACATGAATATGGCCGCTGTGCAGTAGGTACTAAAACTAAATGCTGTAACTGTGGGGGGGAACATAGTGCTGCCTATCAGGGAGGTGAAGTACAAAAAAGAGCAAAAGAAATTCAGAGATACAAAATACAGAATAAAGTAACATATGCTGAAGCAGCAAAACAAGTCTCATTGGGAGTGACGACAGATTCTCAAGCATTGGGTCAAAACATGTTCTCAGCAAAAGACTTCCCTAAACTTTTACAGATGCAGAACATGAGCACCATAAAGTGTTCACATAAATGTACAGTAAATGACGATACTCTGATAGTAGATAAGTTTAAATTTGTAGCTTTCATAGATTTGGTGGTGAACGTAGCAATGCAGCAGACAAAGTAAAGGTCTAGGCTGAGGACTATTGTTGAGGCAGCAAAGGATTATTTGGGGATCACTGATATGACCGTAGATAACATGAATTGTTAGTACCTAATGAAGGAGTATCTCAGGTCAGTGATTAAGTTCATAATGGGCTTCCTTATCCTCCAATGGAATGCCAGAAGCCTTATAGCAAATAGACAAGAATTTAAGAGATATGTACAACAGCTAAATGTAAAGCCTGATGTTTCTTGAATACAAATAACAATGGCTGAAATCGCACCTTGATTTTAATATCAGAGGGTATTAAGTTATAAGGCAGGACTATATATTGATTGAACAAACTGTGTAATCCGAACGCACCCCTGGCTCACACAGCTGGTGAGGAGGTGGGTCGCCCTCTCCAGATCAGGTTCTCTGGGCGCAACGTGGCGCTCACCTGTTCCCGTTTTCGCCTACCTGCTAAACTCTGTCAGCGGAGAGAGACGAGGGACAAGAGAAGCTCGGGTACCTTTCAAGGCATGAGCCGACCAATCACAGCCTGGATGGGGCGGGACATTTAAAAATATTGACAGACAGGTGTCACTTACGCTGGGGACGCTGGGGACAGGCCAGAATCAGAATGCATCTCTTTTTGAAAGCTTTTGTTAAAAATGTTCTGAACAGCAACAAGAAATGTTAAATAACAAATGAAACAATGGACAATAATCAGAATCAGCTTATTTAAAACATGTTTTATATCAGAAAACATGCAATAAAGAAATATAGAAGAAGCAAGTGCATTGTCCAAAAGCTGATTACTGCATTATATTCAATTAGGCCTGTATTTTAATATTTTGAGTTGTCACCTGCCACCTTAATTTTGTTTCCCTTCATATAAATAAAACATTTCCACCATAAGTTGGTCAGAAAATGTCTCCAGAATGCAGGAAAGTATTTAATGGGGGGAAAAACCTCTTGCTGTCTGTCGACGTGCAATAAATATCGAAAGTTATGTACAAACACCTGTCTCACACAAGGCTAAATCATCTCTGCACCTGTCTGAGCTGTTTGAGTGCACTAAATACTCAAATCAAAGACTGGCTCTAAGGAAAGGACTGGAACGAGAAGGAATCAAACAAATGGACATTACAAATATCTTCTCAAATAATTCCGGAAAGATGGTGATTAAACACATCTCATCTTATCTACAACAAACTGGACTAAACACAAGGATTTAAGCATAAGACTAAGATACAGTAGGTGGCGATAATGCTCCAACTGGTTGCAAGGCGCCAGAAAAAGACTAAGAAGGAACTCAGCTGATTTCCTGTAACTGCAGAGGGGAGGAGCAGCTCTGAAAACAGGGAGGAACCTGAAAGAGTTCAGTCAGTTCAGACTCCATTTTAACTGACAGAGCAGAAGGAGGAGAGCTGAAGGCTGAGGCAGGGTGAGTGTTAATCCAACATTTTATTATTTTACTGTCAAAGTCTCTGAGTCTCTTTTCTCCCTGTGGACTGTAGAGGAAAGAAACCTCAGAGGGAACTCAGCACTTTGTGTTTCATGTTCTCATCTCTTGTTGGGGACTTTTTCCTGAATGTGCACTAATGCTGCCTTCCAGGCAACTCGGAATGCAGCTTGAAGTCGGATTTCCTACTTGTGATTTCAGAGAAAAAAAATGTACCCGGACTCCACGAGTAGCCGCCGAATGACTTGACACAACAATGGCAGCTGCCCTAGTTTGTTAAGTTAGAAATATTTTCACAGATTCCAGCTTCCGGGATCAATAATTGTATCAATTGTAAACAATGAACATGGCAGACCGTGACACGTTCATGCACAGTTAAAGCCCCAGCGTTGCACTGCTGTTAGGCAGTTCGGTAAAGTTAGAAATATATTCACAGATTCGATCTTCCAGGATCAATAACTCGTAAGCAAAACGTGTTTAACACACAAACAAAGCCTCTTTACTATCGTAGTTAAGTAGACAACAAGCTACAAGAACAGTTTCACCTAAATGAGTCACGAGCGGCACAAATAACATCGGTCTCTGCGCGCAGCTGAGAGACAGACCGCAGGGACCGTCTACAAAGTGCAACACTGAAAACACATTCTGCAGAGATATTCAGTAACTTCACACTGATACAGTGTAGTGCCCCTAAAATCACCTTACACATTCATGATATGCTGCTGGTTACTACAACACTTAGTTTGTGGAAATATAATTTTGCATAATTTGGGGGAATTTTAATATTCAATAACTTCACTGTGAAAGTTAAGGAAAACAGAGAGAACAAACAAATGCCAACAATGAAGCTACAGTTCTGAAATGTTTTTTATATTTCAGATAGAAGTTTTATATTTCAGATATTCCAAATTACAACTGTGGATGTAATCATTAATAGATCAGTTCTATAGTTATATAGGAAATGTTTGGTTTGCCATGTTTATGCTTCAAGTCTCATATAATTTTGCTGAACACATAAAAAGGTTGTTTCAGAGTCTTAATTCATTTTAAAGGTCGTTGCTTTGAAGTAAAGTGGACAATGATTGAACACGTTTTGATGGATAATCTGTTGGTGTATGTGATTGTGTATAAAGACAAATAGACAAAGTGCCACAGGTCTGTAGTTGCACCAGTGTGAAAACTTAATAATTATTTTTACTTGTCAGGACTTTAATTAATGAATAAACTATTAAGCATTAGCCTTCTTTTCAACTTTTGACTACTGAGAAAAACTCCTGATCAAAACTGTATAATATATATTGTCATATACCGTCCACCAGGACAAATGGGTAACTTTGTGGAGGAGCTAGACACACTGCTGTCTTCCATACCAGAGCATGACCATCCATACCTTCCCTCTGCACTTTTTCCTCACTTGAGGTCAATGACGCCACACAATCTCTGTGCTCTACACTAAGCTCGTGCCTGGATAGCCTGTGTCCTCTATCCACCAAGCCTGCTCGCCCAAACCAGTCCCCCCCGTGGCTAACTGATACCATCCGGGGGCTACGCACTGATCTCAGAGCTGCTGAAAGAAAATGGCGAAAAACCAAAGACCCTGCTGACCTTAAGGGCTACCAATTACTCCTATCCTCCTTTTCGACAAGCATCAGTGCTGCCAAAACTGTGTTCTATAAAAACAGAATTAGCAGTGCCACTAACTCAAGGAAATTATTTTCCACCTTTAAAGCTCTATTAAATCCGCCTCCCCCTCCACCCACAAACTTGTCTGCTGATACCTTTGCTGCCTTCTTCACAGGCAAAGTGGAGGCTATAACTAGCCAATTCTCTGAAACATTCAAACTCAACCAATGTAGCAGTCCTACTACATCTTTTCCTCTGCCCTCCCAGGCCAGTGGTTCTTCACTCTCGTTTACTCGTCTCACAGAGAGCACCGTCCAACTACATGCCCACTGGACTCAATTCCCACAAATCTCCTCCAAGCCATATCTCCTACTGTGGTCCCGGCAGTCACTCACGTGATAAACACTTCTCTGGCTTCATGAACCTTCCCAACCACTTTCAAAAGGGCTCAGGTTACACCCTTGCTCAAAAAGTCCTCACTTGACGGGCGGTTTTCAAACAGGTCTCAGAATTCCTCTCACAGAACGACCTCCTAGATCCATATCAGTCTGGCTTTAAGAGTGCCCACTCTACTGAAACGGCTCTTCTGTCTGTAACAGAAACCCTAAGTTCAGCTAAAGCTGCAGCCCAATCCTCGGTTCTTTATCCTGCTTGACCTATCAGCTGCCTTTGATACAGTCAACCACGCGATCTTGCTATCCGCACTCTCAGCAATGGGCATCTCATGTAAAGCACTCCTGTGGTTTGAATCCTACCTTTCTGGGCGCTCCTACAATGTCTTGTGGCAAGGACAATTATCCTCCTCCCACTGCCTCTCCACAGGCGTGCCCCAAGGCTCAGTGCTGGGGCCCCTTCTCTTCTCAATTTACACCACCTCACTTGGGCCAATCATTCGCTCACACGGCTTCTCTTACCACCGCTATGCAGACGATACGCAACTCTATCTATCCTTCCCGCCAGTAGGGCTGAACGATTAATTGAATTTGCGATTTAATCGCGATTTAATAAAACGCAATTTTCTAATCGCAAAGGCGGCGATTATACTCTGGTCACATGCCACCCAAGCTGAAAGCAGTCTGACGAAGTTAATGCTAATAATAAATAATAAAATATACTTTATTGTCCCCAGAGGGGAAATTTGTCTTGGGCTACAGTCACTGCGACACACACTTACAACAACCCACATAGAATATACACTATAGACAGTACAAGTATAGGCAATACACTGGAGCGTGAGAAAAAAAAATAAAAATAAAATAAAATAACACATTGAGAATAAAAAGTGTCAGCTGCCTTTGATACAGTGCTTCGTCTGTACGTTACGCTGTAACTTGCCTTCTTGTTGTAAAATGGCCTTAAGCTTGACAGAAGCTCAGCTACATAAACTTTAATGTCAGATGGAATAAAAGCAGCAGCCGCCACCGCGGGTAACTTGGTGGTGGTGGGTGAATTCGTCGGGCCATCCACGGAAAAATGCACAACAGAAAGACGCGTGTAGTAAGATAAGCGCGTTGTGGCGATCGGCGCCTGCGTCACACACACAGCCAACAGTCAGCTCAGGAAATATCTGTAAATTGGCGTTTCAGACTAAACGCCGAAAGAGGCCCAGCCGAGTTGCAGCCTGGTTAAAGCCGGTGCGCCGCTCACCAGCATCGGAGGCTGCAGGTGTTGTCGGAGAATTACTAAGCTTGTCTATTAGACACGAGAGGCATCACTCTGTTCTATTTTAGCCAACTTATGAATTGAACCTCAAACTGAGTATTTTTAGTTTGCTTAAGGGGATACAGAAAGATGGACTCCAGGAGATGTGAACTGACATCAGGACTCATTAATTGGTGGTTGAACTGTAGGTTTTGTATTGACTGTCACTGTGGTGAAAAGGCCGACCTGATGATATTATATCATATTATTTAATGCCATGACTTGACTCAAATTATCTTTCTCAAATTATTATAATTTGATATATCTTATTGCTTATAATAATAATAATTCTACCTAATTCATCAAAACACAGGCCTGACCTACAAGACAGAACAGTCTGTTTAATCTATCTAATACACATAATACATAATACACATTCTACTGTTTCATTTATTTATTTTAATTTAATTCTTTTTTAGATATTTTTATTTTTAACACACACACGCTTACCGTTTTATTTATTTATTTTGCTTTAACTTTATAATATATATATACTTTTTTTTAAAACACACACACACACGCACACACACACGCTTACTGTTTAATTTATTTATTTATGTTTTTAGTTTTTTTTTGTTTTGTTTTTTGCAACACACACACGCACACCTACTGTTTTGTTCATTCTATTTTTAGTATTTATAACACACACAGTTTTTATTTTTTAATATATACATATTTCTTTTTTTTTTTTTACACAAACACAGATACTTTGATTAGTTTATGCTCGAATTCTTAAATGAAATGTATGGGGGTGATTGATATTTTATATGTATTGGGATGATTGTTATGTTATATGTATGATGCTTTGGCAATATTGTTCAACAGTCATGCCAATAAAGCAAAATTGAATTGAATTAATATCATACTATACACTGATTTACTGCTTGACCGTTTTGAATAATACAGAAGTTAAAGAGCTTAAAAATTAATCGCACATTAAATCGAAATCGCAATATTGGTTAAAAAAATCGCAATTAGATTATTTTCCAAAATCGTTCAGCCCTACCCGCCAGACGATCCCACCGTCTCGGCGCGGATCACAGACTGTCTCTCGGACATATCTACATGGATGAAGGCCTGCCACCTTCAACTAAACCTCTCTAAGACTGAACTCTTGGTCATTCCAGAAAAGAAATCCATTTAACATAACATCAAACTACAACCTGACTCCTCAACCATCACTCCAGCCAGGGTGGTGAGAAACTTGGGTGTCATGAATGATGACCAACTGTCATTTTCAGACCATGTCGCTGCTGTCTCTAAGTCGTGCTGCTTTGCTTTATACAACATAAGGAAAATCAGGCCCTACCTCACTCAGTATGCCACCCAGCTTCTGGTACAGGCCATGGTTATCTCTCTGCCCTCCTAGCAGGTCTGTCAGCTTGTGCCGTGAAACCTTTACAAATGGTTCAGAACGCAGCAGCGCGTCTGGTTTTTGATCAGCCCAAAAGGACTCATGTCACTCCATTATTCAGTGACCTCCTCTGGCTTCCCGTGGCCTCCAGAATCAAATTCAAGTCACTAATGCTGCATACAGAGTGACCACCGGGTCTGCACCCATCTACCCTAAACTCCATTATACAAACCTACCTTCCTTCTCGGCCTCTACGCTCCTCCAACGAACGGCGCCTGGCTCTGCCAGCCCTTCACACAAAGCGATCCCAGTCCCGGCTGTTCTCATCTCTGACACCACGATGGTGGAACGAGCTACCGCACGCCATCAGAGCAGCGGCGTCCCTCTCTGACTTCAAGAAGCTCTTGAAAACTCATCTCTTCCGAAAACACTTCTTCTTATAACACCTCTAACTAACTAACTAACTAACTAACCTCTAACATGCACTTCCTGTGCTCTTCTTCTTCTATCCCTACAATTATCTTGTATTAACTGCACTTTTGTTCTGATTGCACTTTCTGTTAACTCTTACTTCCTTCCCTAGGTATTTACCCATTGATGTGATATGTACGATGAGCTCTTACTAGTATTCACTGCCACTCTTACTAGTATGTATTGTCAGTTGTAGATCTGTATTTGATGCTTGTAAGTTGTTCCTCAAATGTAAGTCGCTTTGGATAAAAGCGTCTGTCAAATGAGAAAATGTAAATGTTCCAATTAATCAAAATAAATCTGTAATCGTGAAAAATGAGTGACTAAACTTAATCTTGCAAAACATTAAAACAATTTAAAAAACATTTTCCCAAACTAACTGTTGTTGCATAAACACCAGAATGTCATCGACGTGCGAGATTATTTTAGAAACACTGTATAACAGTGAAGTAATTGAAGATTAAAGTTCCCCCGAATTGGTAAAGGCTGTTTTTTTCTCTTCAGTGTTGTAGTATCACCTTAAGGAGACCACTGATGTGTGATGTGATTTTGGAGACACTCTGTATAACAGTGAACTTATTGAATATTAAAATTCCCTCAAATTGTGGAAATGCAATTTTTCCTATACAGGTGTTGTAGCATAACTAGAATGAGACCATTAATGTGTGGGATGATACTGGAGAGACTACAGCTTTTAATAGTTAACCTATTGAAGAATAAAATTGCCCCAAATTATGCAAACCAATATTTCTACGTACTAAGCATTGTAGTCAGAATGTGTTTTCAGTGTTGCACTTTGTAGACGGTCCCTGCGGTCTGTCTCTCAGCTGCGCGCAGAGACCGATGTTATTTGTGCCGCTCGTGACTCATTTAGGTGAAACTGTTCTTGTAGCTTGTTGTCTACTTAACTACAATAGTAAAGAGGCTTTGTTTGTGTTTTAAACACGTTTTGCTTACGAGTTATTGATCCCGGAAGATCGAATCTGTGAATATATTTCTAACTTTACCTGTAACTTAACTCTAACTTTGGAACAGAGTTCAGTCAGTTCAGACTCCATTTAGAGTCCCAGAGCAGAAGGAGGAGAACTGAAGGCTGAGGCAGGGTGAGTGTTAATCCAACATTTTATTATTTTACTGTCAAAGTCTCTGAGTCTCTTTTCTCCCTGTGGACTGTAGAGGAAAGAAACCTCAGAGGGAACTTGCGTGTTACTTCCTGGTCTCTTATGACTCTTGGACAGACTTGTTTCCTGATTCTTGTGCTCTGAGCTCACAGTCAGAGAGATTTACTCAGACTTTTCACTAACGGGGCCCTGAGGGCAGCAGAGTACACAGGTGGTTATCTGGGCGGGTTGAGTCCTGGATTATGTTTGTGGTCCGACAGAGACATCAGGTTCACTGAGTTGTCACATGTGGACATTCTGGCCCTACAGGAGGTGGCTGTAGGGCCAGAACCTCGACTTTGAACCAGGAGAACGGGGTTCGTGTCCCATGTGAAACAAATAGTCAACATTTAATAGTTTTTACTTACCTGTTAACTGACATACGTAGTTATTTAAACCCAAACCAGGATCTTTTTCTAACCTTAATCAAGAAGTTTTGTTGCCTAAATCTAACCAAACTGCAACGTTTCACAACTTTAATAACGCACGTTTCGAGGCGTGTTTTATTTTAAAAGTTTGACCGGACGTTGCATATTTATTATTGCTAACTTTACCGGAAGTTGTGGGTTTGTTGTTGCTAAGCGTTGCTAACTTGACCGCGGATCCCTAACCGTCAGTAACTGACGCCAAAGCGCCGCCCAGGGCGTAAAAAGCGCCGCCAAAGGGCCTTGACCAAGCGGCAGTATGTGAGGAGTCGGGAGGAAGAAGGTGTTGGTCGGTGAGAGAGAGCAGCTGTGTGTTGGTGATGTTCTGAGCTGCTTTAGTAACTCTCTGTAGGGCCTTTCTGTCAGCCTCAGTGCAGCTTGTGAACCACAGCAGGATGTCATGAGAGAAGATACCTGAGGAGCTGCTGGGACAGGTTCACCTTCCTCAGTGCCCTTCAAAAGTAGAGCTGCCTTTTTCCCAAGTGAGCTGGTGTCAGCGGTCCATGTGAGGTCCTGAGAGATGTGAGGACCAACAAACTGGAAGCTGCTGACTCTCAACTCTCTCCCTTGATGTGTAGATGAGCATTTTCCTCTCTTTTCCTCCTGAAGTCAAGTATCAGTTCAGAACCAGGTTCTTTTAGGCAGCTGCTATACCGACATGGAACCTAGAACTTTTAAAAGTCAAAATATATTTTAATTGTGCAGAGAACTGGTTTCTTGTGTTCTGAGCTCACAGTCAGTGTCACTGTTTTACCTCTCAGACTGACTGAAGTCCAGAAGATGATGAAGAGGACAGAGGAAGAGGAGGACGGAGCAGAGTCTGCAGGATCCAGCTGTCCGTCTATGAAGAGTGACGTGTCCAAAGGTCTTATTCCTCCAGACCTCAGTCCTGAACCTGGACCCTCAGACCCAAAGTAAGAGACTGTTTTTACTGTAAACTGAGCTGATGGAAGATGATGCATTGAGGATGAAGACAAAATGTTGTGCTAACAGATTTATATTCCTGATGCAGAACTATTAGTGCAGATACTGTTTCAAACTAAGATGGATCTGATGAATCAGTTTGGTTCAAATCTGGACACAAAGATGTAATTTCCTGGATAAAACACATTAACCATACAATAACCAGGAAAACACATGTTACACCTACAGAATCCCAAGAAAACAATAACACACATTAAACCTACAGTAACCAAAGAAAACCAGATTTAAAGGTCCCATATTATAATAATTTTCAGCATTATACTTTTTGGGGAGTTTCTACTAGATTATGTTTAAATGTTTAAACACATGATCTTCCTCACACTGTTCGTTGGTTCAGCTACTCTTTTCACCGTCTGTCTGAACACTCTGGTTTAGCTCCTGTTTCTTTAAGGCCCCCCTCCCTAAAAGCCCACTTTCTTCTGATTGGCCAGCTTCTGGAAGCCTCCCGAGGGGCAGGAAGTAGCTGGCACAAAGCTGAATGGATGTGTAGAGATGGGGCTGGCTATGAAAGACTAGGCTTCACAAAAACCCAACTTTATTCTCTGGTTTTACTGAACCTGGATCAGTTTTCATGGACAAAACATTGTCTGGTCTCTGATGTCCTCCGGCTGCTCTGCCTCAACTTCTGCTGGTTTACAAAGTTTCCTGACGGACAGATAGCTTTACTTGGTGTTAGCAGTTAATTCAGACACTAACTACTGCTAACGGTAGCTACTGCTAGTTAGTTAGCTCAGTTAGCCATGCAGCTAGCTGTCTAATTACTAGGCCTGGGTATCGAGTTCAATACTTTTTAGGCACCGACCAAACTGCTTCAATACCACAGAGTATTAAAAAATGTCTTGTCTTTCGGTACCAAAGTTCGATACCTAAAGGTTCTTATTAACGCCGATGAGCCAATCAGCATGCAGCATTCTTGATGTGCCCACATCTAAAAGTGATTGTAATTGGCTGTGGTGATGTAAACACTAGCTCACGGTGGTTACGCACAGAGACGTGGCTCGTGGATGTAAAAGACGTGGAGAAAATCAAAAGTGTGGCTTGATGCGACAGCGCGCGACATAAGATAATTGCTGCCAAGAGACTACACGACAAACCTGTTGAAGCCTTTGACTGTGCTTGGAATAAACTTAAGATCAGAAAGTCGCTCCGTCTTTGCTGCAACAAGACAGAGCCGGTGCATCATCGTCTCAGCGCCCTGCTGCCACCGAGCTGCTTCAACACGGCCACCGTACGAGCAGTGTTGGGCAGCAGCGTCGCTACAAGCAGCACCGTTACTAGATTAACTACATTTCTCAGTAGCTTGGTGGCAGCGTTGCTGTTTTCTAAAACTAAAGAAAGAGGAACAAAAACACAATATAGGCCGATGTTACATTGAAAATACGTCTTGGTTTTGACCAGCAGCATTTTTCAGAGGAACAATTATTAAAATAAACTGTTACTGATAATAATGTGATAATTAAGTTACTTTATACAAACAACAATGGTTCTTGAATAAAATTGGTATCGAAAAAAGTATCGTTCAGGACCCGGTATCGAAGTCGAGGTATCGTATCGATACTGAAAATCTTTGAACGAAACGCAGCCCTACTTATTAGCTGACTCCCCCCAGACTGGAAATTTGGTGGCACAATGTTGGAGCCTTAGGTGAGATTTTAACTTGCCTTAAGAATTGTTTTACATTTACATTTCTTCATCTAGCTGACGCTTTGTGTCCAAAGCGACTTACAGCTGATATTCATGTCAGAGGTCGCACACCTCTGGAGCAACTAGGGGTTAAGTGTCTTGCTCAGGGAGACATTGGTGGATGGGTCACAGTGTCGAACCCGGGTCTCTCACACCAAAAGCATTTGTCTCATCTACCACCAAACTCAGTTTGAGCACATATAGATGAAAAGCCAAGTCAGTAATCAATAACATTATAGCCTAACTTGGGAGATCAAACCTGTATGTATTCCTCCATAAACTGTTAATCCAAAGATGGTTCTATATGTATGGATGTATTATGGGGTAGATTTCTTGAAATGCAACAGTATTTGTTTAGTTTCAATGGTGGAGATGATTCCAACGAAGAGGAGGGTCTGGGGGTCCTCCCTCAGAGAATTGTAAGCATTGAGGACTTAATTTCCTGCATTCTGTTAAAAACATTTCTGCCTTTTCTGCCTCAACTTATGATGGAAAAGTCCTTAGTTATGGAAAGGGGAAAAATCAGGTGACAATTCAAAATATTAAAAAAATGAATAGAATATAATGACTTGCAGACATTCTGTAGCTATTGCCCTTAAATAGCCTGTTTCTCCTGTAGATCAACTTTTCTAATTTAATTAAACCCCTGCTGAGTCAGCTCACATGATTCAGTCTTGCCTCCTCTTTTGTGTCTTTTGCATGTGGCGATTTTTCACCTCAAATAAGTTAATTCTAATTAAAGTTAGAAACTACTGGACTTTAGTAACTCCTGTCTTTCAGCAGCTTTTCTGCTCATGTTCAAAACTTTCTGCACGTTCAGAGTCTCTCCCACGCATCTTAGTTCTCTGTCCAGAAAAAAGCTGTTGTAATATAACGAGACTGACGTCATCATTTAGTGATAATTAATAACGTCTTTAACAGTCTACTTATTGCTTTGCTGGAATTATCCTCTTTAGACCGTTTGAGCGACACAGTTTGAGACTGCATTTGGCATGTAAAACCGAAACCAGCTTGCAATTGGAGAACAGTCATCACAAATCCGCATGTTAACTTCAGCAGCTGCAGTAAAGTGCAGCTCACAGACCCAAACAGAGCAAGAGGCTGCGCCTCAGGTTTTAGACGCTTATACTGCAAAACGCTACATAACGACACAACTAGTAACATCTGTCTGGACTCACCGCGCGTTGAAAACCTACTCTTGCGGCGCCCCCAGATACTTTGGTCTCTAGGCAACCTCCTATGTGGCCTATGCCGTGGGCCGGCCCTGTTTGGTGGTCTGGCTATTGTTGGGGTTTACAGTTGTAACGTTAGAACAGGAGCTTTGGACAGCTGGGAGCGTCCAGGTCAGGCAGAGTCAGCTGACAGTTAGCAGTAGCTAGCAGGTACTGTAGCGTTAGCTACAAGTAAAGCTATCTGTCCATCAGCTTCACTTTGTCAGTGTCACTGTTTTACCTCTCAGACTGACTGAAGACCAGGAGATCATGAAGAGGACAGAGGAAGAGGAGGACGGAGCAGAGTCTGCAGGATCCAGCTGTCTGTCTATGAAGAGTGACGTGTCCAAAGGTCTTATTCCTCCAGACCTCAGTCCTGAACCTGGACCCTCAGACTCAAAGTAAGAGACTGTTTTTACTGTAAACTGAGCTGATGGAAGATGATGCATTGAGGATGAAGACAAAATGTTGTGCTAACAGATTTATATTCCTGATGCAGAACTATTAGTGCAGATACTGTTTCAAACTAAGATGGATCTGATTTGATTTCTGGAGCAAAACACCTGAGAACCTCCATTTCAGAATTTACACTTCAAGAACATCTTCATATATTTTTGCCCTCACGTTGACGTCACTGTAAAGATTTAGAAGGATTCAGAATCTGAAAGAATCTGCTTCAAATGTGTCCTTCATTTTCTCCTCTTTGTCCTCTAAACACTGAGCTGTTTGGCTCTTCCTCAGATCAGCTGTTCTGATCCACCAGATGCATCTTGAATCACTTCAGATCATAATTGTGCAACATGTGGTGAAAAAGCATTTGTAGTTCAGCTTTGCTCACCTTGATGAACACTTTGCTTTGAATCATTAGTAAGTGGACCTTTGAGCTCAGATTCTCTCCACCATATATTGTTCCTAAAGGTGAAGAACAAACATCCACGGGCAGCACTGATGGAAAAGTTAGCAGTGGATGGAAAAAGGGCAGAAAATGGTCACATGGAGATTTGGACCACTTCTCTTTTTACAAGATTTGAATTGTTTTCATGTGACAGGAAACAGAAGGACATACAAACAAGGCTCTGTTTGGACTTTGTGATGGCAATTCAAGTTTTCAAAAAAAAGCTCAACGTCCAGGCGGCTCAAGTCTTCTGCAGAAGGACTCACAGCGACACACATACACCGTGTACATGTATGCTGGAATGAGTGAGGAGAGCTGAGTGAGCCTGTTATCCAGTTTTAGGTTCAGTCATATCGTCCCACAGAGACACTTTGTCCCTGAAGTCTGGATAACACAGAGAACAGAGATATTTGGACTGTTACGTTTACACAGCACAGATGAGTCTCCCTGAGTCCAGGGTTACATGCAACATGTTTGGAATTCCCATTACAACTTGAATCTGTGACGCTGTTACATGCTACATCCATCCATCCATCCATCTTCAACCGCTTATCCGGAATCGGGTCGCCTGGGCAGCAGCTCCAGCAGGGGACCCCAAACTTCCCTTTCCCGAGCCACATTAGCCAGCTCTGACTGTTCCCAGGCCAGCGTGGAGATATAATCTCTCCACCTTGTCCTGGGTCTTCCCCGAGGCCTCCTCCCAGCTGGACGTGCCTGGAACACCTCCCTAGGGAGGCGTCCAGGAGGCATCCTTACCAGATGCCCAAACCACCTCAACTGGCTCCTTTGAACGCAAAGGAGCAGCGGCTCTACTCTGAGCTCCTCGCGAATAGCCGAACTTCTCACCCTATCTCTAAGGGAGACACCAGCCACCCGCCTGAGGAAACCCATTTCGCCGCTTGTACCCAGCGATCTCGTTCTTTTCGGTCATGACCCAGCTTTCATGACCATAGGTGAGGGTAGGAACGAAAATTGACCGGTAGATCGAGAGCTTTGCCTTACGGCTCAGCTCTCTTTTCGTCACAACGGTACGGTAAAGCGAAGTGCAATACCGCCCCGCTGCTCCGATTCTCCGCCAATCTCCTGCTCCGGTCTCCCTCACTCGTGAACAAGACCCCGAGGTACTTGAACTCCTTCACTTGGGGTAAGGACTCATTCCCTACCTGGAGTTGGCACTCCATCGGTTTCCTGCTGAGAACCATGGCCACAGATTTAGAGGTGCTAATCCTCATCCCAGCCGCTTCGCACTCTGCTGCGAACCGATCCAGTGAGAGCTGAAGGCTACGGACCGATGATGCCATCAGGACCACATCATCCGCAAAAAGCAGTGACGAGATCCCAAGCCCACCGAACCGCAGCCCCTCCTCGCCACGGCTACGCCTCGATATCCTGTCCATGAATATCACAAACAGGATTGGTGACAAAGCACAGCCCTGGCGAAGGCCAACCCCCACCTGGAAAGAGTCCGACTTACTACTGAGTACTCGGACACAGCTCTCGCTTTGGATGTACAAGGATTGGATAGCCCTAAGAAGGGCCCCCCTCTCCCCATACTCCCGCAGCACCTCCCACAGTGTCTCCCGGGGGGACCCGGTCATATGCCTTCTCTAAATCTACAAAGCACATGTAGACCGGATGGGCATACTCCCAAGCCCACTCCAGGATCCTTGTGAGAGTAAAGAGCTGGTCAGTTGTTCCACGACCGGGACGAAAACCGCATTGTTCCCGACTTCCACGCAATGTTGAAGAGACGTGTCATCCAAGACAGCCCCTCCACATCCAAAGCTTTTAGCATCTCTGGGCGGATCTTATCAATCCCCGGGGCTTTGCCACTGTGGAGTTGTTTGACTACCTCAGTGACCTCCTCCAGGGAAATTGACGAGAAACCCCCATCAGCCTCTAGCTCTGTCTCTACTAGAGAGTGTCAGTCGGATTTAGGAGTTCCTCAAAGTGTTCCCTCCACCGCCCAATTACCTCCCCAGTTGAGGTCAACAGGGTCCCATCCTTACTGTACACAGCTTGGACGGTTCCCCGCTTCCCCCTCTTGAGATGGCAGACAGTTCTCCAGAAACACTTTGGTGCCGACCGAAAGTCCTTCTCCATGTCTTCTCCGAACTTCTCCCACACCTGCTGCTTTGCTTCTGCCACAGCAGAGGCCGTAGTCCTTCGGGCCTGTCGGTACCTTGCAACCGCCTCCGGAGTCCTCCGAGACAACAAATCCCGGAAGGCCTCCTTCTTCAGTCGGACGGCTTCCCTGACCACCGGTGTCCACCACAGTGTTCGAGGGTTACCGCCCCTTGAGGCACCTAACACCTTGAGACCACAGCTTTCCGCTGCAGCTTCAGCAATAGAGGCTTTGAACATTGCCCACTCATGTTCAATGTCCCCAACCTCCACAGGGATGCCAGAAAACCTCCGCCGGAGGTTTGAGTTGAAGATCTCACGGACAGGGGCTTCCTCCAGACGTTCCCAGTTCACCCGCACTACCCGTTTGGGCTTACCAGGTCTGTCCAGAGTCTTCCCCCAACCCCTGACCCAACTCACAACCAGATGGTGATCAGTTGACAGCTCCGCCCCTCTCTTCACCCGTGTGTCCGAAACATGCGGCCTCAAATCAGATGAAACGATTACAAAATCGATCATCGATCTTCGGCCTAGGGTGCTCTGGTACCATGTACACTTATGAGCATCCTTATGCTCGAACATGGTGTTTGTTATAGACAATCCATGACTAGCACAGAAGTCCAACAACAAACCCCCACTCAGGTTCAGATCAGGGGGGCCGTTCCTCCCAATCACGCCTTTCCAGGTAACTCCGTCATTGCCCACATGTGCGTTGAAGTCACCCAGCAGAACTATGGAGTCCCCTACTGGAGCCCCATACAGGACTCCATTCAGGATCTCCAAGAAGGCCGAATACTCTGAACTGCTGTTTGGTGCATACGCACAAACAGAGTTTTCCCCCCGCTACCCGAAGGCATAGGGAGGCGACCCTCTCGTTCACCGGAGTAAACTCCAACGTAGCGGCGCTCAGCCGGGGACTTGTGAGTATCCCCACACCCGCCTGGCGCCTCACACCTTGAGCAACTCCAGAAAAGAATAATGTCCATCCCCTATCGAGGAGAACGGTTCCAGAGCCAAGACTGTGCGTGGAGGTCAGCCCCACCAGATCTAATTGGTAGCGCTCCATCTCCCGCACAAGTTCCGGCTCCTTCCCCCACAGAGAGGTGACGTTCCACGTCCCCAGAGCCAGCCTCTGCCGCCCAGGTCTGGTCCGTCGAGGCCCCTGGCCTTCACCGGCACCCAAGTGGCAGCGCACCCGACCCCTGCGGATCTTCCGATGGATGGTGGGTCCAAGGGATGTAGAGGGGGGTGCCACCTTGCTTTTTCGGGCTGTGCCCGGCCGGGCTCCGTGGCAAACCCGGCCACCAGGCGCTCGCCGACGAGCCCTCCCTCTGGGCCTGGCTCCAGACGGGGGCCCCGGGCTTCCTCCGGGCAGGGTTAGTCATCCTCTTTTATGGTCTTCCATTAGGGGTTTGTGTGAACCATTCTTGGTCTGGCCCCTCGCCTGGAACCTCTCTGCCTTGGGAGACCCTACCAGGAGCACTAGGCTCCAGACAACACAGCCTCCAGGTTCACCGGGGCACGCAAACCTCTCCACCACGATAAGGTGATGGTTCACCGGAGAGGTGTTACATGATACAGTGGACAGAAAAAGTGTACACACCCCTGTTAAAATTTCAGGTTCTAAAGAAAATAATGAGAATATATATAATAATAATAATAATAATAATAATAATAATAATAAGATAAATCATGTCAGATCTTTTTCCACCTTTAATCAAGCTAGTGAAGCACTAATGTGCAGTGGTTTTAACTTAGTTCTTACCTGCTCATAAATCCCTGGTTGTAAACTGTGAGTGAAGAATGATGAAGATGACGATGAGGAGTTACAGGCTAGCTGGCTGCAACAGTTGCTCCTCTTTGCCTGATGAGTGAACAGGACAGTTTGCTGACTTTCCTCACTGCAAAGCTCCTTCACTTCTCAGCCTGACTGTCTTTAAAGGTTAGTGTGTAAGTTCTACTGACATCTAGTGGTGAAGCTTCCACAGTCCATTACAAACCACATAGTACATGAAGTTTACCAAGGCATTGTCAGGTGAGGATCAAGGCTCCTCTGGCTTTGCTTATTTAGATAAGCGATCTGCAAATCTTACCAAAATGTCCTTTTATTTTTTTTTAAATACAACAAACACAAAGTAGCACTGACAGCCATAACTTCAGCTTGTGGTAAAACATGTTGCACATGAAAGTACAAATTACACATTTATGTGCACAGTGACTAAGAAATATCCAATAATGTTTTTTAATGCAAATTCTGAAAAAAATCATTATTGGTCACTTGATAGGCACACAGTAAACTAATAACGTTAGCTTGCTAGCTAACGCAGAGCAATTTCTAACGTTATCTAACTTGAGCTGAAGCACATCACCCCAATATATTTGACATGTTTTGCAGTAATGTTACGGCTTTAATATTCATTTTCCACAGTATTGATCCTGAAAACACACGGCTGCAGTCACACAGCCCACCTCCTGTTACTCGCAGCACTTTCTCATCTGCTTCCTTTGAATCGTTTCTTTCCCTGCCAGCTGTGATTAGCTGGTACTCTTCACTGGTGATTGGATGCTGGCAAAGGAAACATGCAAGCACATATGAAAGTGATGGTACAGAGCGAAGAAAAGAGCAAAGCACCTGCAGGACCGACTCACCATAGTTAAGGCTTTAATACATAAAAACAAAAGCATCATCAAAAATATAACATAACCTGGTAACAGAAAAAACAGGTTGGACTAAAAATGAGACGTTTTCAGGAAGTTCAGAGCAAAGTTTTCTGAGGGAGACGGGTTGGACCTCGAGCTTTTTCACTTTCCAAACCTGTTACATGCACAAAAAGAAATATAACTCAATAAAGGAGAGAGAAGAAGCCAAAAATCATTAAAAAAAAAGAAAACTACTGTAAAAAAAAAGTTATTTTTCGTAAAATTTGGATTTTTTTTACAGTGTGGAGGAGCAGCCGTCCTGCTGTGCTTTGTGTCAGGACGTCCTGAAGGATCCAGTCTCTACCAGCTGTGGACACTGGTTCTGCAGACGGTGCATCACCTCATACTGGGACCAGTCTGCTTCATCAGGACACTCCTCCTGTCCCCAGTGTGGAGACAGATCCAGAACCAGAGCTGGACTGCAGACAGCCAGTCAGAGCAGCTCTGTACAAAGTAAGACTGGACATCTGTCTGCTTCTTCAGATATTCTGATATTGATGGTTTTATATTAGTAATGAAAATAATCAGCACATATTCTTTGTTTTATCTCACATTGTTTCTCTTCTTTAGTGAGAGGTGGTCTGCAGGAGGTTTTAGATGAACATAAGATCAGTCTGAGGAGGAGATGTGAACGTGTGACTGAAGGAAGTGATGAAACAGGAAGTGGAACCCTCCTCAACGGGATCTACACTGAGCTCTACATCACAGAGGGACAGAGTGAAGAGGTTAATACCCAGCATGAGGTGAGGCAGCTTGAGACAGCTTCCAAGAAGAAGACCCTCCATGACGCTCCAATCAGGTGCCAGGACATCTTTAAAGCCTTACCTGGCCAACAGAGAGCCATCAGAGTGGTTCTGACCAACGGCTGCCGCTGGCGTTGGAAAAACCTTCTCAGTGCAGAAGTTCACTCTGGACTGGGCAGAGGGCTCGGGAAAACCAAGATGTCAGTCTGCTGGTTCTGCTCTCGTTCAGGGAGCTGAACTTGATCAAAGATGAGCAGCACAGTCTCCTCACGCTGCTCCATGTTTTCCATCCAACATTACAGAAGGTCCCAGCAGAGAAGCTCGCTGTCTGTAAACTGTTGTTCATCTTTGACGGCCTGGATGAAAGCAGACTTTCATTGGATTTCCACAACAATCAGGTTGTGTCTGATGTCACACAGAAGTCATCAGTCAACCTGCTGCTGACAAACCTCATCCAGGGGAATCTGCTTCCCTCGGCTCGTCTGGATAACTTCCCGACCTGCGGTGACCAATCAGATCCCTCCTTCGATGCGTTGGCAGGGTAACAGAAGTACGAGGCTTCACTGGCGCCTAGAAGGAGGAGTACTTCAGGAGGAGAGTCAGTGATGAAGAGCTGTCCAGCAGAATCATCTCACACATCAAGACCTCCAGGAGCCTCCACATCATGTGTCTAATCCCAGTCTTCTGCTGGATCACTGCTACAGTTCTGGAGCACATGTTGACTACAGACCAGAGAGGAGAGCTGCCCAAGACCCTGACTGACCTGTACTCACACTTCCTGCTGGTTCAGATAAAGAGGAAGAAGCAGAAGTACGATGAGGGACATGAGACGAGTCCACAGGAGCTGACGGAGGCTGACAGGAAGGTTCTTCTGAAGCTGGGGAGGCTGGCGTTTGAACAGCTGGAGAAAGGAAACATCATGTTCTACCAAGAAGACCTGGAGCAGTGTGGTCTTGATGTCACAGAGGCCTCGGTGTACTCAGGAGTTTGTACAGAGATCTTCAAAAGAGAGAGTGTGATCTTCCAGAAAACAGTCTACTGCTTTGTTCATCTGAGCGTTCAGGAGTTTCTGGCTGCAGTCTACATGTTCCACTGTTACACCAGCAGGAACTCAGAGAGACTGGAGGACTTCCTGGGGAAAGACTGGGATGATTATGATTATGATGATGATGATGATGATGATGATGACGGGGACAATGACCATGATCCATCCCTGGATGTCTTCCTGAGCAGAGCCATGCAGAAATCCTTTGACAGTAAAAATGGCCACCTGGACCTGTTTGTTCGCTTCCTTCATGGCCTCTCTCTGGAGTCCAACCAGAGACTCTTAGGAGGCCTGCTGGGTCGGACAGACAACAGTCCAGAAATCATCCAGACAGCCATCAACAACCTGAAGGGGATGAACACGTATACCATCTCTCCTGACAGAAGCATCAACATCTTCCACTGTCTGACGGAGATGAACGACCACTCAGTACATCAGGAGATCCAAGAGCTCCTGAAGTCAGAGAACAGATCAGAGAAGGAACTCTCTGAGATCCACTGCTCAGCTCTGGCCTACATGCTGCAGATGTCAGAGGAGGTTCTGGATGAGTTGGACCTAAAGAAGTACAACACATCACAGGAGGGACGACTGAGACTGATTCCAGCTGTGAGGAACTGCAGAAAGGCTCGGTAAGTCCAGATGTGATTATCAACAGTGTAAAGCTGAAGCATCAGTATTACAGTAAAGATACACGCTCAATATAAAACCTCCACACTATAAAAGTTTCCTAAACTAGTATTAAAGCTGCTTATTGAAATAATTCTACATGTGTTAAAGTCCAAATGTCTCCAAACATCATTTCTGTGTTTCTATCCATCAAGTTAGTGACACAAGTATCTTCTATCATCTTCTATCTTTCTTTGGGTGATGGAGGCTTGATACAAATCCAGCAGGAAAACTTGAGGATTAAGAGTTTGTGCTGAAAATGTTTTGACAGTCATCATTTTATCACAGCAGTCTTTTAATTTTTCCACTGATCCAGTGTCTGCACTCTGTTTCTATACTGTGTCTGTTTCTTGTTCTTCTATGCAGACACACAGACATGTCGTATCTGTGATCTGCTGGAGCTAACGCCACTTGAAGGTTTTTCATTATAGCTTTCATGCAGAAATTGTTATTCTGTTTTTTCTCTGCAGTTTCTGAGTTATTTCATATGAAGGACTGTTCTGTCCATTTTCACAGTTTATACAATATCTCTAATTATTGTTTGATTTGAGGGGATGTGAAGGGAGGCCATCCTCCCTCTTGAAGAGCGAACAGAACATCCCCCTCTCCATCCTCATTAAATAAAAGGTGCAACTTTACATTGTTTAATTCCAACAGTGAATGTCTCTTCAAGTGTTTTGATACATTAGAAATGAGTTTGATTTAGAAACAGTAAGGAAGCTCTCTCTCTGTTAGGATTTGAATGGACAATCTTTGTGCATTTAGCAGCTGGTTTCCTCAGACAGCAGCTCGTTACACAGTCAGCAGCTTCAGTTCAGTGGAGGGATTTTATCATCACCGAGCTCAGAGAAGAAATGATGCTGTTAAACAGCTGAACTCGACTTGAGAAAAACTGTTACCCATAAAATGTTAATAATACAGTCTTCAGTACTAATTATACCATCAATGCAATATATGTCATTAAATGAATTTAATGGGAGATGAAAAGCAGATGGAGTGACATAATATGATAAACACACACGAGCACATGACTGAGGTAAATACTATTAGATCCCGAGTTACCCCTGTTCAGGAGGTACTGGACCAGCTCTCCGTCTTAAAGGGTCCGATCCTCGTGGCCTATGGGTATTACCCTATAAGGTGTTACTGAGGACTGTTTAAGCTGGTGTCGAAGAGATTCGCCTAGCTTCTCACTGTCTTCTTCCGAGCGCCTACCCTGCTTACTCTGAAATGGCACCCGACTGAATAGCCTTAGAGCTGGATACCACCACAGCCACGCTCGTTCACGACAGCTCTCTTCTCATTGATCAGTGCACTTGGTATGGTTGGCTGGATTGTGTTCAGTGGCCAGGAAAAGAGGCCCCAAGGGTAAGTTAATTTCGTTGGCTAGAGCAACCTAAAAGAACCTTAAAGATGTTAAACACACTTTACCTAATACAATTACTACCTTAGTGAAAAATAAATTCAATGTCTACTACTGGTACTTTAAATGCAGGGATTATACATTTTATTGCAAAAATAAGCAAGGGCAAGCATACAACTTAAATATTAAAAATTGATTAAAAATAAAATAAGCTGATAAAATATTAAAATTCAAAACCTGATTGCGATAGTTGAGCTTGAGTAATTTGATGTCTTCCTTTTTGAGGAGAGAGGGAGTGGAAGGAGTCGTTACGACCGGTGGATTCCTTCTTTTACTGCTGGGCTGATGACCTTGGTAGAGACTGAGGCTTTGTCCAAAGCCCTCAGATTGTCTTCAAAAGTCTTCAGTCTTCATTGCAGACGAGAGAAAGAAAATCTTCTGAGTCCAATTATTCTTCAGTTAGTTTGGCGTTGTGGTTACCCTCAGTGGCTCGATCTCTGGATATCCCCTGAATAATTCTCCGAAGTCTTCTCTGGCTGTTGTCTTCTCAACTCCCCGTCTCTGGTCTTGGGCTCTTGGTCCGGTGCGGTGGTGGTCTTGCTCTGAGTCCGATGCCTTCTGAAATCTGCCGAGGAATAATGCCGATCTCTCTCTCCTTTTTATATCCTACATCGACCTGATCCTTCACTTCCCTTTTTAAGCACACACACATTTTCTTACTATTTTTCCTTTAAGTGTTCACATTTCTCTTTGTACCATCAAGTTTGCAATTTTCTTCATTACATTTCACAGTTAACCACATTCATTGCATTTCTTAGTTGATCATATTACAGTTGTTACTTTTAATGCATCACATTCTTATTTTCCTTCATTTAACAAGCTGATTATATTTATTTGTGCTATTCTGTTGGAAAGTACCTCACAGTCCCCTGGCTCGGATGTGTTACTGAGCCATTGTCCGTGTTGTTTAGAGCGTTGGGATCTCAACCTACTTGACACCCCCTCCTTGAGATCACTCGCTGCCCATATTTCATTCATGAGCATGAGGTCCTCGTTGTCGTATTTGGCTTCCAGGGTGAGTATTGCTGCGTTCCCGGCAACTCGGAACTGGGATATTTCCGACCTCCAACTAGGAAAAGTACCCCGGAACGCCACTTGAAGTCGGATTTCCTACTTGTGAACTTCGGAGAAAGAATTTGTACCCGACTTCCACGAGTAGCAGCTGAATGACGCTCAGAAAACAATGTCAGCTCCATGGAAGCACACTTTGTAAATGGTAAACCATAAACTAAGCGGCAACAAAGCGTATATTTGCATGTATTTGAATTAAAATAATAAATACGATCATGCAGTACAACTTGTTCTGTATGTATATTGATGTAGAAATATGTTTTACACATACGGTAGCTGGCTACAGTAAAGAATCTCATAAAGTCATCTTTTCTGCATAAAAGTTATTGTTAAAAATGCCAAAACATTAGGAAGTGTAACCTACAACATTGACTTACTTCAGGGCTGCCAACTTGGGGTACATATAACTAGTAACGTATGGACTATTTATTTCAGTTGTTGCAGTTAAACTGCCATCCTTTTAATTAACACCTAAAGCACTGCTGAGGGTGCAACTGTGTGTTCACTTTGTCATGGTCACCCATGATTTTCGTTCACTTTCGGCGTCATGCACCACCATGCACCTGGAATGCTTTGATGTCGGAAGTCGGAAGTTCCAACTGGGATATTTCCCCAGTCTCGAACGCGCCATATGTCAAGTTCTGGTGGTGATGAGGGTTGGTCCCATTGGTCCATGATCACGAAGTCCTGTGGGTATGGGGTGCGAAGACTTGAATGGTTTTCGGATAAGGTATCCTTACTCCAGTCATCTTCATCGTGCGTCGTAAGCGGTGTTGCTGCCCTCGTTTTGGTGGGTTGCTCCTCAGTTACTTCATCCCATAGGACAGATTCTTCATCTTCAGACTGTGAGGCCACGTCAGAAATTGGTGTCCCGGTTTCGATAGGTGGCTGCTGTGCTGGTACTAAACCGTCAGTGGAGGGCCGGGAAGCGACCGCTTCTATTTCAATAATCTCCTCCATGTAGTCTTCCCAACACCACACCATCCAGTCGGTCTGAACACCGACATTTCTTGACAATGGTCGAGTGGTTGTAGCCGATCTGTTGGCAGCTTCTTTCAGTCTGGGCAACCGTGGACTAATCAGGAGAAATCTTTCATCCATAAGATGGGCCGTAGACACTCGGGTGCCGTCTTCGTACTCCCACATCTTTGTATACAAGGTATGGCAGTAGCAGTCGGGATGGATGGCGTATATCATACTTGCCCCTTTTTCGGCCTTCAGGGAATTCCAGACCGCTTTGGCAGACAACTCCACTTCTATCACTGCGTCCGTTGTAATTTCAGGCAGTCGTGTCATGTCTTTATGGCACACAATACCTCTTGCAGCTTGGATTGTGAAGTGGCGCACATAGCACTCCGTGCACCATAAGGCTGGGATGACATCCCAGAGGAGCTTGGTCTGCTCTAGGGTGATTCCACAATGGATGCATCCTGCCCCGTCCTGTATAATAATAACACAACTTTTAATAATATTTATAGCAGATGCAAGTAAGCAAGCGATGACCTATCTTTTTATAGGTCCGTCTTAATTGCGGCTTCTGATACCCCTTTGAGCCAATGCAGCTAGTCCTGGTGAATGCAGAGTGATCGGTGGGGTTGCCCCCGGACTGCGTCTTAAATCGGACCGATGGAAGCAGGCAGCGTAGGACATGAGCCACATAACCACTAGCAGTTGATCTATCTGGCCCACCCAGAATAGTATTGCGATCGTACCCCATCCTAGGCCCCAGAGTACAATAGCGGCTAGCCGAAGCAGCCAACTCCTTCTTCCTCTTTTCTGCAGTGCACTAGTCAGGATGATTACATACGCCAACAAGCCCGACGTCATCAGGGCTTCGCATATGATGTTTGCGATCTTCAGTGGTGCGTAGAAAATTATTAGAGTGTCTGAGATCATCCAAAACACTATGGTGGAGCCTTGGCAGATACCTAGTTGATCTGAGACTAAGTGGAAGCGTCCTAGCATGTAGGTGAGAAACAGTGACATGGCTAAGTCTCGTGTTCCGAACCACCAGTTGATGATCAGTAATTTTGCGCACCCCTGCATTAGGGCCAGGAACCTCAGCGGCTGCTTTGTAGACCAATGGCCGGTACTGCAGTAGAGGACCCATATGGTCAAAATAGCAGTAAATTCCAGTGTACTCACTCTAAAGAGAGCTGTGGCCGCATTATCAGTGGTGTTGTTAGTCATGTTCAAGCTGAACTATCTCTTTTTTTTTTGTCCTTCCTATCTGATCGATGTTTTGCTCTGCTGCTGCTGTCAAGTCAGGAACTGCTTATGGCTCAGGCGTGCCGGCTCTCTATTCTTATGGGCTCTGTTACTCCTTCCCCTTCCGGAGGAGGGGTTTCTCTTCTTCATGTTTTTGCGCATGTTTCTTCTTTACGCATGGGCGTAGGGCCGCATGGACTCCTCCTTTCACTACCGTAACTGTTATTGCGCATGCAATGACGAGTCCTACTATCATTAACAAATAGGGCCAAATTTTAGCAAACAGGCTATTTATCCAGCCTGTCACTACTCCAAATCCTTCACCTATTATTTCCGTTGTTTCTTCAATTACAGTTGTAACGGCTCCAGTGACTGCTATTCCTAGGCTTTCATACCAGACGCACTTATGTTTCTTTTTTCCTGTTCTACAGTGCATCCAGTGTTCTTCCGGATTCAGATTCAGATTCATCTTTATTGTCACACATGTACAAGTACACAGTGAAATGTGTTTCTTGGAGAAAAGCCTCCGGGCTGCAGCTATTCAAATTCAGCGCTGCCCCTCACCTTCCAAAAAGAATTAAAGCAGAGGGTCAGCAAAGGGTATACATGACATAAACAACATTATGCACAAGACAACACACAGCACATGTGGTCACATGATGGCATTTTTTGAGGTGGCTTGTGAGGGATACGAATAGAAAAGAAGAGCGTCTCCGAGCCAGTCAGTGGTGGGGAGGGTTATGGGTAGGGATAGGGAATGTATGGTGCAAGTAAAATAATGAGTCTGTGTCTGTAAAGTGTGAGGCATCAGACTGTCTGTGTTGTTAGAAAGTTCAGTTCAATTCGGCCTTGTCCTTGAGGGGAGATAAGCCAGTGCACAGGAGAAGATAGGAAGGTCAGCTGCAAGTTGTTGTCCTGTCCGGGTGAAGGGTGGGTGGGTGGGGGGAGCAATCATACAATAATTTTAATCCAAATTTAGGTTGATTCGGTAACATTTGATCTGGTTCCATTAGAAATAATGTTAAAATGTTTCTACTTCTCACATTAACATCCGGATCAATGTTCGCCAATCTCTCTCATCATCAGCGTCATACGTGCATCCAGTTCATTCAGTGATTTCGACAGTCCTTCTACTTTCATCGTCAGTCCGGCGGTTTCTCTCAGCAGCTCACCAGACTGCGCCCCAATGGTGTCAATCCTCCTTTGCGCTTCCACAGACCGGTCTGAGATGTTATGAGACAGTTCACGAGACAGTTCACCGTTCTGATCAGCCCTCTGATGTAAAACCTTCAGCTTCTCATTCACTTCATTTAAGCACTCTTTAAGTTCCCCAGACAGCTTTGGGTAAAATTTGGTGGCGGCTGTCTTGCCAATTTTACGATACATTAGGGAGATTCCAAGGCCAGTAATCAGGAAGCCCACTAACAAAATTCCAACTATCCATAAGTCTTCAATATCCTCCACAGATAAAACATCCAAGCAGACCGCTTGCCAATTCTCCCACGAATCACGAGCATAGCCAGCAGCGAATGTTCCACTGGGGCGGGTCGGCTCACCCGGTGAAGCCCGTTTAAGGGAGAAAATCTTGTCAATAGCGCTGAGTGACCAGTTGATCAATTCCATTGATCAGAAGGGAGAAAAAGTTTCCACACGACAAAACTGGACAAAAATAGGAGCAAGCCAAGATTAGAAGGCCCCAGCCAATCAAACCCTATAACTTCTTTCCCTTCGCACAGGCATCTTCTGAAGGCATGTCCTTCTGCAACAATGATCGTTGGGTTTGCTACAAACGGTACAATTTTTCCTAATATTTCTATCCTTTTTGACATACCATGCCCCAAAATGGCTTTGGCACAACCAACTCTTGGAGGAAATGCCCTTAACCACGTGTTCTGTACCTTCTTCCACACCACTTGATGACCATGTGTATCATACTCATTTTTATAGTATGATAGGCAGTGATCCTTCCATCCTGGGACTGCTCGGCAATGTTGTCTGGCCAGACTCACAGTGCATGTGGTGTTGGCCTTGTCACGTGTCATGCTCCACGGTCTTGGGCTCACAAAGGGCATGGGTTTGTTCCATGTACCTGGCCATATGTCCCTGTCCTTGGCGTATACTGTGGCTAAGTATTGATACTTTACCCAGTAATTATCTGACTGTGAAAGGCAAGGTCTCACCCACTGTTCTATTTCTTCTTGTTCCAACCCCCACCAAGTCGAGTCTGTGCTTCGAGCGTATCCCTCCTTCCAGGCCTGCAGCACTCCTTTAACCATTTTGTTATTTCTTACCCCACTACAGTCGTGAATCCATTCCCCCCAGCCATTGTTTTGAACCTGGTTTGTTGGACAGCGCGGTGACTTTCCATTACTGACATACGCTGTACCATTCAGCCCTTCAAAAGTCTTCTCAGCCACACATTCATTGATTTTCTGGAAATCCCCTTTTGGTGCTGAAATCAAATCTTCTGGTTTAGGGGTTTTCTGGACATACATGTCTGTCTGATATGGCCCTTTGAGTCCTAGTCCTGTCCAGGCGTACCCTGCAGGGAAATTCCCCACAAAGTGCCATAGCGGTGTTATCCATGTCCAAGGCAAGGTGTCGTTGAGCCAGTTCTCATAGAAGGCATTGGGTATGCTGCCATAAACTCCTTTGTTGATCACAAACCAGGGTTTTGTAGCTGGGGTGATTACAAGATAATTTTGGGTCTGACATTCTTTGTTCACGTTCCAGAAGCACCTAGCTAACTGGGTTAGCTGCTTTGTCACACATTCTTTGGTGATATTTCTCATTAGCTCCTGACGCGGGCTTTCTTTGTGGTTGAAATCTGGATCTATTAGCTGTAATGTTGGTCCTTGTAACGGACTGCTAAGAGGTGAGGCTTCATTCGGTGTTGGGGTTGTTAGCACTCCCAGAGTTGTCGATTTTAGATTCTGGGTGGAATTACTACTGCGTGTGGTATTATTTTGGTGTTGGATCCTCCTGATCTTTCTTCGGGGCTTTGGTTTATTACTGTGCTCACAAGTAAGTGTGTAATAACCCCAAAATGTCCACTTCGGAAGTACTACTGAGCAGGTGTCGTTTCGTGCTGGGGCTGGAAAAACCACTTCCCTTTCCCAATAGCCATGGTTCTTTATTCCTGGTAATGGTTTGCAGCCCCATGTGCAGTACCATCCTGGTTCCCCGTATTCTGAGCGTATCCATGTGCACTTTGCGTTCTTTGTCTCCATCTTTTTAATCGCAGCATTCGTAGCATAACTCCTTCCTTTCCTTCAATTTGTAGAACTTGCAGGACTTCAATGCCTACTGTGACATTTTTTGATGCAACTTGCTCTTCTTTGGTTCTGTTCAAAGCTTCCAGCCTCGCCGTGAGGTTAGAGGTTTGGTTTTTGTCGTATACCATTAAAATATTTTTTGGTATTATTACCAAAACAAGCCTGTTGGAACGCCCTCGTGGTTCCATGTTGGACCCTGGTTAGGGTTAGGGCCCAAGGGTGACTTCCATAGTGCTATAGGATAATCAGAATCACTATCAGTCCGACTAATACTGCTAAGATTTTTGCTGTTAAGCATAAGCAAAAGGTTAGTTTTCCGTTGCTAGGTCGTTGCCGTAGTTGTTGCTGCTGTTCATTAATGCCGTCTAGTCCAAATTCATGTTTATCAGGTGGAAGCCAGATCCCGTTTGTTCTTGGGATTCGGCCCCAGCCTTGGGTTTCCATTAGCGGTAGGTCCATCCTCCTTCTGTGGAGTAGGACCAAAGACGCTTCTCTGTTTCTTGTTTCTGGGTCACCGGAGAGTTAATTTGTGCTGATTCCAAGTGTATGATTCTCGGCTCCGGTCCCACTACTTCCCCGTCCTCCTTTGATCTGGTTACTCTTCTTTTCAAGAGTGCCTCATATATGGGCGAGGGGTATTTCAGTTGAGGGTCCAACCCTCACCACACCCACTTGTAGGAGGTGACCACGATGTAGCTTGGCCTTGGCACTGGTCCTTCAGTGAATTGCCTTTGGACAGCCCCCTCTACTTCCTCTGTGGGGTAGATGAGATTTTTGCACTCCTTCATGTGGTTAATTCATTCCCCTCTTGTTTGTGCGAGCTCGACGTACTGGGGTTGTGGCTGACACCCTATGTTATCATTGGTGGGCTCGAGTAGGAGTATCATAGAGTAGGATCGGGACTCGTTTCATTCCCTAGTTGTATAAAATGTTTAGACAAGTCATCACCAATCTGGATTGGGCATGGGCCCATCTTCTTTTCGAAGGGTCTGAGATGTAGGTCCTGATTTTCAATCACATAACACTCAGGGCCCACGTACGATAGCAGTTCCAACCTGCAGTGATTTTACAGCTCAGTGAACATAAGATAAAGTTTAACAAACACAAATCACAGCACCCTGTTAATCACAATATGAAATGTTCACATTACAGTCAGACACTTGGCAGACACTTTTGTCCAAAGCAGTAATAATGTGCTTCATTATGTTGACACAAACCTTGTGATCAATGGCTGAGCAGCTGAGCTGCAGCCGCTCATGTTAATGTGCTTTGTGATACAAAATGAACTGAGACTCTTTTTAGAATAAAGTATCATATTTTATTATACTTTAAGTTTTATTTTCTCTGTCATCACAGCCTTTCTAACTGTGGACTCTCAGAGACTCACTGTGAAGTCGTGGCTTCAGCTCTGAAGTCCAACCCCTCCCATCTGAGAGAGCTGGACCTGAGTAACAACAACCTGCAGGATTCGGGAGTGAAGCTCCTGTCTGCTGGACTGGAGAGTCCACACTGCAGACTGGAGACTCTGAGGTCAGTTCCTGTATTTTGTCCAAATTTAATCTATAACAGAAGTTTCAAATTTCCCTCAGTTCTCTTGTTTGCTGGTTTTGTCTGAGCACAAATCACAACCACTCTTTTTTAAAAGTCTGTCAATCTGAACAGTTTCCGAATTTAGTCTAAACTCAAACTGGATTCATGTTATTAAGGAAGCGGTAGGATTTCCTCAATGTGCTGTGAAATTAAATCCATGTTGTTACAAGTTAGACACACGTATAAAAATTAAAAGAAGTTCAACACATTTTCAGGAAAAATGTCCTTTTATACAAAACTTTTAGAATACAGTGTTTTACAGGACGTTATACATTTATATATAGCACCTCAAACACACAGAGTGTAAAGCATATTTCCAAATGCAGCTGTCTGAAGTATTGTGTCTGATCTGTTACCATGTCAGGGATGCACCTAACAATTAAAACTGATTAATCTAACGACTAATTTAATTGTTATTCTAGAGCTTATTTTTTGTATTACAATAAAAATAAAAAACTTTCTGAATATTTCAATATTTTATTCAATTATCCTGAAAAACAGACTCAGAAAGCATTAGAAAAATGATAATAGTAGTTAAAAAGAGTCTTATTTCCACATCCAGGGCTCGACAAAAGCGGCAGCTCGATGTAAAAAGTAACGTCAGGACAAAAAAAAATCATATTAGAAAATCAACATCCTGCAGTTATTTTGCAGCTCATGGTGCACCATTGCTAATCAAGAGTTGTAGTGACGTGATGAGTGAGTCAAACGTTATTTCTCTAATCTCAATCAAGCAGCAATGTAAAGTGAAACCATGCAGACGGAACTTAAACCTGCATTCTCTCTAAGGGCCAGCAGGGGGCAAGTCCGCTGGTTTCAAAAAGAAGTTTGGTTCCATTAGAAATACTGTTAAAATGTTTCTACTTCTCAGCTGATTTATTCCCTCAGTAAACACTTTCCTGATGAGTTTATGGTCTCAGTCGCTAATTTAAAGTCTTCTTCAACACAGCATGATGTTCATTTAGTAAATTATGGTCCTATTTAGGGGGAAATAGAGCAGAATGCAGCATATGCTTTAGAGCGGATTACCTTGTGATTGACAGGTCACTACCATGGCGACCTGTCAATCACATCTTGTATCATCTTGTATCTGCTGCTCTGTGTAAAGTTTTTTATTAAATGTCAGCAGGAGAGAGAGCACGTCACTTACTGCAGAGTCTGTTAGTATGTTTTGTTTTCAAAGTAAATTGTTTTGTTAACCCTTTTATTTTTTTATAATTTTCACTGGAATCAGCCTACATTTTAATTTAGTTTTTTATATTCAGGGTGTACTTAATAAAGGATTAAACATGGTAACAGTATTTATAAGCCTTTGCTTTGGTTGTAACATTGATAAATAGCTTTTGGAAAGAGGGACGGTGAAAACTGTCTTTGGGCCAGTAAGTTTCAAACCCACTGGCCCTCAGGGGCCAGTTGCAAAAAAAGTTTAACATTGAGCCCTGCACATCACTGCGGTGTTATGATATTAATAATGATAACAGACCCTATGTGTCAGAGACTGAATCAGAAAAATACTGCAGCTCAAATTAAAAGACGGACTGCTGTGACACAGATTAATTTAATTGCTGTATGTCAAGTAGGGATGAGCGAGTATAGCATTATCTATATTTGTATCTGTCAACCATATGAATTAACTGTATCCGTATCTGTACTCGGACTGGACGGGGCCTACCCCGGAAGTGGGCTGGATGTCTTGAAATGGGCGGGGCCTTAACCGGTATGTTATTTTAAAAATGATATGATATGATGAATTGATATGGGTTGATCATAAATTGTTATATTTATTGCTGATTAGAAAACTATTTACATGACAGCATCAGCATTGAGCTTCAGATCAATGGTTTTGATCACAATAACAAACTACATACAGAACAAGTTTTGCAACAACGAATACAACACATGCGGTTGCAATTATGAAGTAAAATTTAATTAACAAGAGTTTTCATACTCAACATAACTTCCTTTTTTTAACTTTTAATTTTTTATGATCAGTGTGATTTTTTTTTGTTTCTTTTTTCTTTTTGTACCACGAAGCAGGATTTGAGCTTATCCAGGTAACCTCGGGGTTAACCCTGGCACGAAGGTGGTTCACTTCTTACCAGGGTAGATCTCCATGGTAACTTATGCTGAATGGCTAACCTGCTCCGGAGCAGGTTATGTTCCAGAAAAGAGATTAACTCTGTGAAAACGTGGCATACTGACCAATCAGCTCTCTGGAAAATGACATCACCATCTGTAGGAAATCCCGCAGACTGTTTTAGCCAATAGGCTGCTTTATGTTTGCAGCGGTGATGTGGAGAAACTCTTGACTATGGCGATCCTACAGAGACTGATTAAAAGCCTCAGGCTAATGTTGCCTACAGGTTTTTACAGCAGGATCAGCCTACTTACTGCCTTTAAATGTCTTTAAGATTTTTTTTTTGCTCCCAGTCCGTTTCACACAGCCTGACGCAGCCGTTAAAATAAATGGATTTTATTTTTCTTATATGAGGCTAAATTTTTTTTTTTTTTTTTTAATTTTATTAAATTTTCCAAATGGATATACAAAAATTAACATAGAAGATCAAATCCCTACCCTTCCCTTACCCACACAAAACAGCACACCATATAACACTTACACAGTCAAGACAACATGATGAAAACACCACAAATTGATCCAAACCATTCCACAAGCACGAAAAGAAAGAAAAGAAAAAGGACAGTTATACAGGGTATTAAACAGTGACGGGTTTGTCATAAACACTTTTTCATTGAAGGAATGTTAGTACAGGGTCCCATATTTCCTTAAACACATTGACCTTATCTTCGTTATAGTATCTCAGTCTTTCCAGAGAGTATTTGCTAGTTCTCCCAACCACAAATCAAATGTGGGCACAGAGTCCTTTTTCCAAAATCTCAAAATCAATCTTTTAGCAATCACCGCACCAAACAAAACAGCCCTTGTCTCACTTTTAGTGGCTGGTTGCAAAGCACTAGAGACCCCGATGATGGCAATAAGAGGTTCTGGATCCCATTTTTTCCAAAGCTGTTGAAAAAAATTAAAAATTTTCTTCCAGAATGAGTGAAGCTGAACACATGACCAGAAGGAGTGCGTCAAGTTACCAATAGCAACCTGACAACGATTACAAATTGGAGACACACTAGGAAAGAAAGTGCTCAGCTTTTCCCTCGAATAATGGAGCCTATGAATAGTTTTGAACTGTATGAGATTGTGTCTGGCATTGATTGAGCATTCTTGAACACTTTTCAAACCCTCCTCCCATAGATCTTCAGATAACTGTTGCCCCAACTCAACCTCCCATGCCTTTTTAATCCTGGTTGTGTCTACACATATATTATTAAAGATCTTATAAAAGTGAGACACTGCCCCCCGACTGACAGGATCAAATTTATTTATTTCCTCTAGGGTTTTATGTTTTGTTAAAGTTCCAAAATCCGATAAATTTTTCTTAACATAGTTCCGAACCTGCAGATAGCGAAAAAAACTCGACGGGGGAAGATTATACTTAGAGCATAACTGTGCAAAAGATGCAAAAGTTCCATTAATATATAGATCACCTATCACACTGACGCCTTTCATTCTCCACAACCGAAAGATGGCATCACTGAGACCTGGTGCAAAGGAGTGATTTTCACAGATAGGAGTGTCAAAGTAAACCTCCGGAGCTTTTATAAATTTTTGTATCTGATTCCAGATTCTGATAGTATGGCCAATGACAAAACTGTTGGTATAGAGTGTTTTACTGACTTTAATGGGGCTGTTAAGGAGGGCAGGTAGAGATGAGTTACAACAATGCAAACGCTCTAAAGATAACCAGGTAGGACAGGTCACATCAGACGGGAGTGGGCCCTTCCTCCACCACGCCAGGATGTATAAATGGCAAGCCCAGTAATATTGCTTGAAATCTGGTAAGGAGAACCCACCCTCCGTTACTGGTTTACATAAGTGTTTTTTGGAAATTCTGACTCTTTTATAGCCCCAAATAAAGTGAATAATAATAGAATCTAATTGTCTGAAGTAGGATACACCTATAAAACATGGGACAGATTGAAATAAATGAAGGAATCGCGGTAACACCACCATTTTAATGGCGTTGATCCTACCGGCCATGGATAGTTGGAGCGTCCTCCAGAAATCAATATTCTGCTTGAGTTGAAGAATTTTACTCTGCCAGTTCAGCCGTAAAAGATGTTCTGTTTTTTTTGTTACCAACACGCCCAAATATGTAAAGAAGTCATAAGCTATCTTAAACGATGTGGACGTCAAATATATCAAATCAGCATCTGTGGTAAGCGGCATCAGTTCACTTTTGTCCCAATTAATAGAAAAACCTGAGAAACTACCAAAACTGTTGATCATCGTCAAAAGAGGAGACAGCGATTTCCGTGGGTTAGAGACATACAAAAGTATATCATCAGCATACAGCGAGATATGATGTTTACAATTAAACATCTCAATAGGGGATATTAAGGGGTTTTGCCTAATGCTGGCGGCCAGAGGTTCAATAATGATTGCGAAGAGAAATGGGGAGAGGGGGCAGCCCTGACGTGTACCGCGATGAATAGCAAAGGGACAGGAGATATTCTGGTTAGTAATGACGGAAGCAGTTGGGTGTGAATAAATTATTTCAATCCATTCTGTAAACAAGGGTCCAAAACCAAATTTTTTGAGAGCATACATCATATAAGGCCATTCTACTTGGTCAAATGCACGTTGTGCATCTAGCTGAAATAACAATGGACTCATTTGAATGATTTGAATATAAAATATTGAAAAGACGTCGCAGGTTAAAAAACATATGCCTACCTGGCATAAAGCCAGTCTGATCCGGGTGGACGATTAAACCTATATGTTCTTTGAGTCTATTGGCTAGAATTTTCCCAAGAATTTTGGTTTCTAGAGGTAACAACGAAATTGGGCGGTAGGATGAAACAACCTCTGGATCTCGGCCAG
This sequence comes from Lepomis macrochirus, assembly GCA_024633595.2. Taxonomy (NCBI): domain Eukaryota; kingdom Metazoa; phylum Chordata; class Actinopteri; order Centrarchiformes; family Centrarchidae; genus Lepomis; species Lepomis macrochirus. The sequence continues at coordinate 4,643,271 of JALXJV020000011.1, read as the reverse complement.
GTTTAGGAATGAGCGAAATATTGGCTCCGTACAAAGTGGGGGGCAGTCTTGACACTTGCTTAGAATGGTTTAACATACGCAAAAGTAGAGGTGATAATTTTGAACAAAATACTTTGAAGAAGTCAACACTGAAGCCGTCAGGACCCGGTGCTTTGTTATTGGGAAGTGTAGAGATAACAGATTCAATTTCCTGTAAAGTTATGTCGGCTTCCAGAGCTTCAGCTGAATCTGATGGAAGTTTTGGCAAATTCAAATTTTCAAAAAATCTTTCCAGATTTTCAATATCTAATTTTCCCTGTGACTGATAAACACTAGCATAGAAGTCCACAAAGCATTTATTGATTTTATCCGGTTCTGTGAGAAAAGTTCCATCTTCAAGCTTAATGCGATGTATGGCTCTAGAGGCCTGTGATTGTTTAAGCTGCCGGGCTAAAAGCTTATGAGGTTTATCACCCAACTCGAAGTATTTTTGTTTGACTTGTCCCAGTAATTTAGAAACATTTCTTGACATAATAGAGTTATATTCATACCGTAGAGCTGTTATTTTATTCAATGTATCTGGACACTGCTTTAATTTGTATGAGTTTTCTAAGCTGGTCAACAGGCCTTCTATTTCAACCAACCTAATCTTGGACTCCTTACTCTTTGCTGCCTCGAACGAAATTATACATCCCCTTATAACCGCCTTCATTGCTTCCCAGAGCATCGAGTCATCTACATCCCCCCTGTCATTAGCACTCAGGTATGACTTAATTTCGTTTGAAATGAAAGAGCAAAATGCCTTATCTTTCAACAGGGTGTTATTTAAACGCCAGTTCCACCCCCCCTTTTTAAAATCTAATTTAAGGTTCAGTGACACAGGAGCGTGATCTGATATGTGAATATTGTGATATTTGCAGCTTGATACCGCTGCTAGTAACCTAGAGTCCAACAAGAAGTAATCAATCCTAGAGTAGGACTTATGTACTGCTGAAAAGTATGAATAATCTCTCCCAGTAGGATATAGCAGTCTCCAGATGTCAACCATATTGTGGGATTGTAATAGACTTTTAAGGGATTCACCGCTCTTGAATGAATTAGACTGAGGGCGTTGTCTATCTAAAACTGGGTCCAGGATTAGGTTTAAATCCCCACCAATGATTATATTAGAGTCAACCCAATCCGGCACTACATTAAAAAAGGTCTTTAAAAAAGATGGGGTCATCAAAATTAGGCCCATATATATTTATTAGTGTCACTGGTATAGAATTCAGCAGCCCACTAACAATCACATATCTTCCCCTTTGATCTGAAATTGTCTGCTTGTGAATGAAAGGTGTATGTTTTTTAATCAGGATTGCAACCCCTCTAGTTTTTGTGCTGAAATTTGACTGGTATACATGGGAAGCCCATGAGGGGCAAAGAACTTTTGCCGCTGTTTTCTTAATATGGGTCTCCTGGAGAAAACAAATATCAGCCTTCAGTGAACGCAGATGTGCATAAACTTTACCTCTTTTAAGAGGGCTGTTTATTCCTCGAACATTCCAACTAATCAAATTAACCCCGCCCCCTACTATGTTTATCTGGATCAGTTAACATTAACCTGTGTATATTTTAGTAACCAACTGTTGCGTGACTGTGAAGATAATTTCAAGGAATTCAGAACACACTGATGTGCAAGAAACAGTACTCCCAATAACATAACTAACCCTCCCCACCACCCAACATAACTGAACAGAACCAAGAGCGGTACCTCCACACCTCCGCCTTAAAGCTGGAACTACCCGTCTACCCGGTGGAGGACAAGTAACAAGCTTCTCCATCTTTCCAACCAGAGCAGCCACTCAACCCCACACAACTAGCCTACCAAAGCAAACAAATTCCATTTCTCACCCGATGACGGAATCTTTCTAGCTTTCCCACAATCTCAAATGTAGCAACAAAAGAACAGTCTGTCCACCTGCTTCATTTAGTCCCAGACTGCCAATCCTCGATCTCCCGGCTCAGGAATTTGTCGGCTTCCACTGGAGTGTCGAACTTAGCGGTGTTGTTATTCATAGTAACCATGAACTGCGCAGGGTATCGAAATCCATAACGAATCCTCTTGGACCTGCATTGCTCCTTGATAGCTTGGAACGCCTGACGTTTCTTCATTACAGCTGAGGTGAGGTCGGGAAAGATGAACACCGATCGACCGTCGTATTGCAGAGGACTCTTCTCCCTCGCCAACCGCAGCACACGCTCTTTCTCTTGAAAATAATGCAGCCTGACAATGATGGCTCTCGCCTTCCCATCTTTGGCCTGCATTAGGCTCCGGTGTGCCCGATCCACTTCAATTGGCCGATCAAAATTGTCTTCTCCCAGCAATTTGGGCAGCAGTTTACAGACAAAGTCCGTGGGTCTACCATTCTCGGCTTTCTCCGGTATGCCTACAATACATTATATTCTGCCGGCGTGGCGCCTCCAAATCCTCCAGCTTTGCTTGCTGTAGAGAGCATTGAGCAGCCAGACTGTCGTGTCTTTTCTCCAGCTCGAAATCCGTCTATCTTGTGACCCGACTCCGGCCTCGGTTGATGTCACACGATCACAAATATCCGAAAGCGCTGCTTTGAGACTGGAAATTGATCCGTTGAGCTCCACAAACCTCATGTCTACCGTGCTGCTAAGCTTACTTATAGCTGATAGGACGTCCTCATTGGTGGCGGATGGACCTGGAGAGCACATGGGGCTTGTGTTAGCATTAGCCACCTCCAGGCTTGCTAGTTTGGTCCGGTCGTCCAAGGTCTCCTCCGCCAAGCTTTTGTCTTTCTTACTAAGTTTGGGCTTGGTCGTCCTGTTCATAGTGTGACGGTGTACTACGAAAATGCTAGGCAGAAGCTTAAATATTGTTATTAAGGGTGAAATAATGGTGGAGTTGAGTCGGAGCTCCCCCAAAACACGTCTACTCCATGTTGAGACCTCTGGCTCCGCCCCAGGCTAAATATTTTGAGCAGTTTGGTATTGAAATACTAAATTTTAATATGAATGTAGTCTGTTTATTTAGGTTAGTATAGTTTTCTTAGGCCAACTACAGAGACTGTAGTCATGTTCCGTCCCACATTTTGCGATGTGGGCACAAAAGGTGGGACAGTGAGTTTTCAGCAGCCTAAATGTTCAGATTCAGTCTTTCAATGATCATTTGAGCTCATTTTATGGCATGAAGGGATTTTTCCGTTTCACTGCTTTATGAAGTTAATTTAGAAAAATGTTTGGACACTTTTGAGTGTGTTAAATGAATTAATCTCATTTTAGAAGTGGCGACAAGTTTTTTTAAAGTGAGGGAGAACGCCCCGAGTCTTTTAATGTGGAAACACTGACACACAGCCGGGCTGAAAGAATAAGGCTGATATTTTCATATAGCTCATAGGAACACTTTTTATCAACGCATTATTATAGACTACGCCTGTTTATTTAGACATTCACACTGTCTGTGATTTTCTGTCTCCCTGCATGCGCATGTGTGTGTGTGAGTGAGTAAGAGGGAGACAAAGAGGGAGGGTGTGTGTGTTGCATAATTTGTAATATTATTTTAAATAATTTATTTATACCATAACTACCTTTATTTTTTTTATAAAATACAGCAAGAACGTGTCAGACACTCAGTGTGTGAAGTCAAAAAACTGGTTAGAGCCAGCTGACAAAAAAAATCTCTGATGACCAGAGAGAGAGAGAGAGAGAGAGTGAGAGTGTGTGTGTGTGTGTGTGTGTGTGTGTGTGTGTGTGTGTGCGCGCTCAGTCAACTACCCAATGAGGATTTTTATTCAATCCGAGCACAGATATTGACTCGTATTACTCGTATAATACTCGTACTCGGCAAAATTGCTATATCCGTAGCGGATACTCGTTTCAGCCGAGTATCCGGCTCAACTCTAATGTCAACCCTTTCCTAACCTATTGAAAGCTACCACCTTTTTCCATAAAAAACGGCTAAAATTACATACCCAAAATGAACCAGGAATAACTCCTCAACCATTTGGCCTAGATGCATAATTCTGGTGTCCTTTAAAAAGACAGAAGCTAAGGAATATAAATCCATCGTGTATTAATATATTTATTTTACTTTTACTGACTACATGGAGATGCCATAAAGAAAAAATCTGATATTTTTATCCTCGCCGGGGAAAAAAAGCTATATTTTAATGCAATAAACCATCAAAACCATCCTGAGGAAGGGGGCGCTAGAGAGCAGTCGATGCAGTAGGTTGTATCAGCTTCTCCACTCCAACTTGATATAAGTATTTAACACTCATTTTTACACTTTTTGAGGGTGAAATTTTTTTCAAGCCTAAGAAACTGACTCAGAAAACAGTCTCCTTCAGAGATCGAAGACAACACGCCGACCGAGCCTGCTAACGTTAGCACACCTAACGTTAGCCCAACCAGCCCCGGGCGTGCTCAGAGAGATATACCAGAGGAGGACGCATCCCCGTCGCCTATCCTGTTAGCCATCGGGCGGATGGAAAACTCCATGAACGCGAGGTTTGATAGCTAGGAGATGACTCTTGCTGGGGTCAAAAATGCTGTCGCCACCAATACTTCTCGCATTACAAACCTGGAAGAATGGCACGGTGAGTTCGACGGACGCCTAGCCAAGCTTGAAAAAACATATGGTGACCTTTGTATACAGAAGACAAATTTGTATAGAGAAGACAAAATATTAAAAGTGTGGGCCTCCCAGACAAAATTGAAAAGGCTCCCCATCTGCATTCGTTTCCGACTTGCTACCTAAACTTCTGGGAGCTGAGCATTTCCCTCGGGGAATTAAAGTCATCATGATCGCCAGGATACACCACAACGCCGTGAAAGAGAAGATAATCTGGGTGGCTCGCAGTGAGGGTCCGCTAAGTTACGGGGGGCAGCGCATCAGCATCTTTCCGGACCTTACTGCAGAGGTGATGAAGAACCGCAAGGAGTTTGATGCAGTCCGGCTGATACTTAAGGAGGCCGGTATCCGGCATGGATTTCTGTTCCCTGCACGTCTGATTTTAACTCATGCTGGCCAAAGCAAAATATTTGATTCTCCTAAAGAGGCAGCCACCTACGCGGAGAAACACCTACGGACTACAACAATTGAAGGCACCGAATGACCGGGATATCACCAACGCCACCGGATATGGTATGGTATATGGTTTACACTGTCTGCACCCGTGTGTAAGGCTATATATATTATTACGCTGGGGGGTTTTTTTCCTTTTCTTCCTTCTCCTTATGGACAAATGGACCATATTAACAGTGAGGCAAAAGTTGGTATGTTCTCACAGTGATTATAGAACTCAGGGTTTATGTTCAGTTCTGTTGCCTTACTATTATGATGCCTATGTAACGTCACAGTTAGTCACTTAGGTTTGTTGACATTATGACTGGCCCATTTCTTACAAAGACATGAGTGGCCCTTGAGGAAAACAAATGAGTAAAGACTTATTACATTTTCTATTCTCAATTATTTTGGAAACTTAAGAACCGGGAGGCTAGGCCCACTAAAATGCTAATTTTTTGACTCAAGAACAGTTCACTTATAGGAGGGTGGTAAGGTGCTGAAGAAGGGGATAGGCCTCAAAACTGACGTGTAGTTGGATAGGACAAATCTTTCAGTCAACTTTTGCATCCAAAGCACGTGGTGTTAATCAAAAAAGAATATTCCCTTCCAACATATTAGGGATGAGCGAGTACAGCATCATCTGTATCTGTATCTGTTAACCATATGAATTATCTGTATCCGTATCCGTACTCGGATTGGGCGGGACATATCCCGGAAGTAGGCGGGGTTTAACCCAGAAGTGGGTCGGATTGTCTTGAAATGGGTGGGGCTTTAACGGTATGTTATTTTAAGCATGCATTTTATATGGGTTGATCAGAAATTGTTATATTTGTTGCTGATTAGAAAACTATTTATATGACAGCATCAGCATTGAGCTTCAGATCAATGGTTTTGATCATGATAACAAACAAACTATATACAGAACAAGTTTTGCAACAATGAATACAACACATGCGCTTGCAATTATGAAGTAAAATGTAATGAACAAGAGTTTTCATACTCAACATAACTTTTTTTTTTAACTTTTAACTTTTTTATGAACGGCTAACCTGCTCCGGAGCAGGTTATATTCCAGAAAAGAGATTAACTCTGTTAACGCTGCCTACTGACCAATCAGCTCTCTGGAAAATGACATCACCATCTGTAGGAAATTCCAGACTGTTTTAGCCAATAGGCTGCTTCATGTTTGCAGTGGTGATGTGGAGAAATTTATATAAAACTTATACTATATAATAATATAAACTTATATTAAAAGCCTCAGGCTAAAGTTGCCTACAGGTTTTTACAGTACAGCAGGATCAGCCTACTTACTGCCTTTAAATGTCTTTAATATTTTTTATTTGCTCCCAGTCGTTTCACACAGCCTGACACAGCCGTTAAAATAAATGGAATTTATTTTTCTTATGTGAGGCTGAATATTATGAACAGTTTGGTATTGAAATAATGGGCTAAATTTTGATATGAAGTAGTCTATCTATTTAGGTTAGTATAGCTTTCTAAGGCCGACTACAGAGAGTGTAGTCATGTTCATCCCACCTTTTGCGATGTGGGCGCAAAAGGTGGGACGGTGAGTTTTCAGCAGCTTAAATGTTCTGATTCAGACTTTCAAACATTATTTGACCTCATTTTATGGCATGAAGGGATTTTTTTCGTTTCACTGCTTTATGAAGTTAATTTAGAAAAATGTTTGGACACTTTTGAGTGTGTTAAATAAATTAATCTCATTTTTGAAGTGGCGACAAGTTTTTTTTAAACTGAGGGAGAACGGCGGCTGACACACAGCCGATCTGAAAGAATAAGGCTGATTTTGTTTTTTTAATCAACGTATTATTATAGACTAGCCTACTGTTCATTTAGACATTCACACTATCTGCGATTTTCTGTCTCCCTGCATGTGTCAGTTTCAGCCGTGCTGCTGTCGTATTTCTGTAGTGTTACAGTTTAATCCTCGATCGTAAAATATGACGCTCTGCTGACAGTGGACCTGTTCATGTCTGTTTGGTCATCTGCTGCTAACACCGCCTCTTTTATGTGAACGAGCTCCCGGCTGGATCGGGAAACCGATGGGTTAATTTACCGAGTTGATAAACAGCTTCGCCGCTTGTCGGGATTGTGAGGGTTAGTGAAGCCAGATAACGGAAACATATCCTGGGTTTGTTGAACTCGCTTCGTGGTGCAGGATTGGTGTGTGTGTGTGTGTGTGTGTGTGTGTGTGTGTGTGTGTGTGTGTGTGTGTGTGTGTGTGTGTGTGTGTGTGTGTGTGTGTGTGTGTGTGAGTAAGAGGGAGACGACAGACCAGGGGAGCAGGGTTGTGTGTGTAGCTTAATTTGTAATATTATTTTAAATAATTTATTTATACCACAACTACCTTTATTTTTTTTAAAAACAGCAAGAAAGACACTCAGCGCCTGAAGTAAAAAAAAAAAACTGGTTAGAGCAGCTGACAGCTGACAAAATCTCCGATGACCGGCAGAGAGAGAGAGAGAGAGAGAGAGAGAGAGAGAGGGCGCACAGTCAGCTACGCAATAACGATTTTTTTTTCAATCCGAGTACAGATATTGACTCCTATTACTCGTACTCGGCAAAAATGCTTTATCCGTACTGGATACTCGTTTCAGCCGAGTATCCGGCTCATCCCTACAACATATCTCTCAACTAAAACGGATCCGAATGCTCTGTTAATAATTGTGAATGGTACTATTTTGAATATTCACGTTACCCTTCTTAATTTATATGCACTGAACTTTGACAGTCCTGTTTTTTTCCCCGGGGTGTTTTCCATTTAATACCTGACCTGGCAACAACCAACCTGATTGCAGGCGGTGATTTCAATTGTGTTTTGGATATTTTTTTGGACAGATCTTCGCCCCGCACAGTTAGTCCTTCAGACTCCACAAATTTGCTAAATAATCTGGTGAAGTCGCTTAACCTGGTTGATATCTGGAGGATTCACAATCCCACTGGAAAAGAATATTCTTTTTTTTTTTCACAAGTTCACAATACATACACAAGGATTGACTACTTTTTAGTTGATTGAAGTTTACCAATTACCAAATCATCTAAATATTACAACATCTTAATTTCGGACCACAGCCCAGTTTCTATAGGTATGGACTTTGGGTGGAAAAACCTCCACTATAATTGAAGATTTAATCCAAATCTTAATGACAAAATATTTTTGGAAAAATGCTCAACCTTGATAAAGGATTATTTAGCTTTTAACGACACAGGCAATGTTTCAGACTCAACTTTGTGGGAGGCCTTCAAGGTCGTGATAAGAGGTTTTGTTCTATCGTATGAAGCTGCTGTTACGACCCTGGCTCAAGGGAGGCAACATAGAGGAGTCACAAACATCTATGATGAGCAAAAAAAAGGTTTATTGCAAACAAAGTTAAAGGGACAAAGAACAATGGTGGCTGCTGCTGCTGGCTGCCTTGTGTGAGAGAGAGTGGGTGGAGCTAGACAGGGGCTTTTAAAGGCTGGCCATCAAACCCAGGAAATTGGGGAAATAGTGGGAGGAGCTTCCAGGATACCTGCAAAACAAGGCACAGAGTAACTTTGGACATAACACCTCCTCCCATAAGCAGGTTGCTTTAAAGCAACCACTCCGGTACATGTCACACAGAATAACACCATAGTTAAATTGACTGCATATCAGACCGAGACAGGGCATCTGCAAACACATTGTCCTTCCCACGGATGTGCTGGATGTCCAAGTTAAACCCCTGCAAAAATAAACTCCATCGCATTAGCCGAGGGTTAGAGTTTTTCATCCTACTGAGAAAAACAAGAGGGTTATGGTCAGTGTAGACCACTAGGGTCTGACAAGAAGAGGTATATACATCAAAATGAACCAAAGCAAGAATAAGGGCCAAGGTCTCTTTCTCTATAGTACTATAATACTTCTGATGTACATCAAACTTCTTAGAAAAGTAGCACACAGGATGCTCAACTCCCTCTGAATCCTCTTGGAGTAAAACACCCCCAACACCAGCATCACTAGCATCAACAGCTAGTTTGAAAGGCCTATCAAAATCAGGGGCAGCAAGTACAGGAGCACTTACTAACAGTGCTTTCAAGTTCTCGAATGCAGAGTGACACAAACTGGACCAAATAAACGGGACCTTTGGGCTGAGGAGGTTAGTCAAGGGAGCAGCCACGATAGCAAAATTCTTACAAAAACTTCTATAGTAGCCTGCCATACCAAGAAAACGTTTCAGCTCACGCCGAGTCGTCGGCACACCAAAATTCACAATAGCCTCTACTTTAGCATCGATGGGACAGACCTTTCCATGTCCAACAACCTTGCCCAAGTAGGTTACTGTGGCTTGTCCAAATTCACATTTGGCAAGGTTCAAAGTCAAATTTGCAGCATCAAGCCTATGGAACACCTCTTTCAGCTGGAGTAAATGCTGAGGCCAGGTAGAGCTGTAAATAACCACATCATCAAGATAAGCCTCACAATCTGCAACTCCTTTCAGCACTGTATTTACCAGACGCTGAAAAGTGGCTGGTGCATTCCGCATCCCAAAAGCCAAAACACGATACTGGCAAAAATCATCTGGTGTTACAAAAGCAGATATTTCACTGGCCCTCTGAGTGAGAGGAACTTGCCAGTAGCCCTTTAAGAGGTCCAACTTTGTAACAAATGCAGCGGATCCTACTCTGTCAATACAGTCATCTAATCGGGGAAGAGGGTAACAATCCGGCTTAGTGACAGAATTGACTTTGCGAAAGTCAGTGCAAAAGCGAGGTGTATGATCTGACTTATCCACAAGCAGGCATGGGGAACTCCATGAACTAGTACTAGGTTCAGCAATGCCATGCTGCAGCATATAGTCTACTTCCCTACGTAAAGCTGGCGCTTAACAGGGTTAACTCTGTAAGGAGGTTGTTTTATTGGACCAGCAACACCTACATCAATGTCATGATGAAGGACATTTGTGCGTGTGGGCACATCAGAGAAAAGGTCAGGATGTTGGTGAATTACTTCCATGATGTCGAAGCGGTTTGGAGGATCCAGGTAAGAAAGATGGTCATCTAGGCTGGCCAGGACCTTTGAGTTTGGCAGCCTACCTTGAGACATTTCTAGATTAACAACAACATCAGTGTCCTTCTCACCTACATTGATCGGAATATTCAACACAGCAACTGCCTTCACATCTGAGTGCACAGCCGGTTCCTCTCACAATAGGACTTCAACAGATTAACATGGCATAACCGTGTTTTACGGCTTCCGATCCGGGGTCTTAACCAAGTAATCACATTCACCAACCTGACGCTCAACCACATATGGTCCACTATATTGAGCCTGCAAAGAAGATCCCAGAAGGGGCAAAAGGACTAATACCTTGTCACCTGGATTAAACACTTCGATGCTTTGCCTTCCTGTCATAATACCCCTTCATTCTCCTTTGAGCTTCCTCCAAATTTCGGCTTGGCCAATTCACATGCCTTGTTAAGCTTAGACCGAAAGTTACACACAAAGTCCAAGAGGTTAGTAGAAGAAGGTTGATTTCCCAACCACTTCTCCTTCAAAAGTTTCAGTGGACCCCGCATAGTATGGCCAAAACCAGTTCAGCCGGACTGAAACCAAGGGACTCTTGGGTCACTTCTCTAGCCGCAAAGAGGAGTAAAGGGGTTCCCTCATCCCAATCTCTTTCAAACTCTCTACAATATGACCGCTAACATTGACTTTAGAGTCTGGTGAAACCTCTCTAAGGCTCCCTGAGACTCTGGATGGTAGGCAGAAGAAACACAGTGCTGAATAGACAGCTGCTGCAGCACCTGGGAGAACACCACGGGACATAAAATTTGACCCCTGATCAGTCTGAACAATCCTTGGAAGACCGAATGTTGTAAAAAACTTGATCATGGCCTTAGAAACTGCTGAAGCAGTAATCCGCGTAAAGGAATAGCTTCAGGGAACCGAGTCGCAGCACACATGATGGTCAGTAAGTACTGGTTACCCGATTTGAAGTGCGAGGGAGAGGACCAACACAATCAATCAAGATCCTCTCAAAGGGCTCTCCAATGACTGGAATGGGATGTAAAGGCGCAGGTGGAATTTTCTGGTTAGGCTTACCAACAGTTTGACACACATGGCATGTTCTACAATATTGTGCAACATCAGATTTTAATCCAGGCCAGAAGAAATGCCTTAGCACCCGATCTAAAGTCTTTTTGGTGCCCATATGACCTGCAAGACAATGATCATGAGCCAGTTGCAAGACACCAGAGCGATAAGCCTTAGGAGCGACAACCTGAAACACACTACTCCACTTTCGTCATGGCAAGACATCTTAGGAGAAGTCCACTTTCTCATTAATAGTCCATCATTCACAAAGTACCCACAAGACACAGCAGTAACTGCCTCTTCAGAAACAGCCTCTTCAAAGAGGAAACCAAAGTTGGATCTTTTCCTTGTTCCACTTTTAACTCTTCACGAGAGGAAACACTGCACCAAACCCCAATGTCTCAAAATTTACCATGAAGGTGTCAGACAGCGCAATCTCTGAGTCAGAGGATTTGGCTTCATCTTTTACAGGGTTAGAAAGCGTAATCTCTGAGTCACAGGTTTTGGCTTGGTTCTTCTTTGCCATAGCACGAGTAGCAACACAAACAGAGAGCGTTATCTGGAAATTGCGTCTCAAGTTCATCTGGAATTTTAGATGCTACTGGGAAAGGAACCACCTCAGGAGCAGCAAGCACTCTTCCACCGGCCAGGTCATTGCCTAAAATGAAAGAAACGCCTTCAATAGGAATATGAGGACACAGAGCGACAACAACCTCCCCAGACACCAAAGCAGTTTGAAGATTAAGATTATGCATGGGTAAGGACAGATAACCACCACCAAACCCTTGAACAATAGCACTGGAGCCCAATGCAGACTTGTCATTAAACGGAAGAAAATCCTGGAGAATCAACGACTGAAAAGCTCCAGAGTCTCTCCAGATCTTAATAGGTCAAACTTAGCTGTAGGATCAGAAGCAAGAGAGACAAAACCATCCATAAGGAAAGGCGAAGAGCCAACCAGCTCTGGCTTTCGGGTTGGATGCTTCGCTGTTAACTGGTATTACAGGCGTGTTCACAGTTTTATTAAGGCTACAGGCTTAACAGATTTATGCTTCTTGCTCAAGACAGGACAGTCGGCAATAAGATGACCAGGTTTCTTGCAATAGAAACATGCTTTGTCAGAAGCAACGTTTCCAATGGCCGACTTTCTGGCAACGGGAGCAGAAACAGTGGGACTGTGCTTCAAAGCGCGAGCTCTATGAAACACTACTCCACCCTTTTGCTCACCCTGTCCTTTATCAAAATCAAGCTTGTGCGTCAACATAAACTCATCTGCCAACACAGCAGCTTTACAAATAGTGGTCACTTTCTGTTCATTCAGATATGTACACACAACATCTGGTAAACAACTTTTAAATTCCTCAAGCAAAACTAATTGGCGAAGATCTTCCTTTGTTTCTACTTTCAGGGACTTACACCACCTACCAAAAAGGGTCTCCTTTTCTTTAGCAAACTCAACATAAGTTTGTTTGTCAAGCTTACTGAGACTTCTAAAGCGTTGGCGGTAAGCCTCAGGAACTAGCTCATAGGCTCTTAATATGGCACCTTTAACGGTCTCATAGTCCTTGCTTTCCTCGAGGCTTAAAGCCGAGTAAGCTTCCTAATGCTTTTCCCACTAAAACACTCTGCAAAAGTAAAGTCCAGGCGTGCTCAGGCCACTTAGAAATTGTAGCCACACGTTCAAAATGAGGAAAATACTTTTCAACATCCTTCTCCACAAAAGGGGGAACCAATCGAATATTTCTTACTGCATCAAACCCAGCTGACTCAACTTTAGGAGAGCTCACTAGAGAAGCATGCTTCAATTCCAGTTCTTTAAGGAACCGTTCATGTTCTAAATGCATTTGCTTCTCTCTTAGTTGTCTCTCCTTCTGCTTTTCCTCAAGTTGCAGTTCTTGTAGAGCCAGTTCCCGCAACCTCAACTCAACAGCACTCTGTGACATTTGAGGCGGTATATTTTTTTGAGCTGCCAGTGGAGGCGTAAACTTGAGAATACCATGCTCTATTAGGATAGTCCTAATAGACTCCTTAATATTCTCTTTTAAACGCTTCTCACTACTTGCAATCTCAATTTCATAGTGACTGGCAAGTTTTAGAAGCTGATCTTTAGTAAGTTGCTCAAGCAACTCCTCTGAAGGTGCCCTTACAAAGTCATCAAGTGTTGCCATACTTGATACTTGCTTTCTTACATCTGAACAAGACTGCACCTGAAGCCTTTACAGAAAAGTGCAACATGAAACCAGTGCGTCACAAAAACACAGCACAAAGTGTCCAATATTACAAAAGCAGCTAAATCACCAATACTCTCTACCTAATGGCTATCAGAACCATAATCACAAAAGTAGGACTAGAACCAACCCATCAGACTACTATTGTAGCACAGATTACCCAAACAAATACCACTACAACAATGGAACTTGCTGGTAAACAATAACTAAGGCAACAACAAACTCAGGGAGAACTAGCCTACACAAAGTCAAGTTACACAATCACTTGACAAAAACTGCATAACACATAAAGTTAGGATCATGGACACATTACCACAATGGTACCAGATAACTAAAGCACCTTTAACTCACCTAACTTACCAAAACCACCCTCTGATGAGCACCGCAAGCAAGCCCCTGAGTGCACTGACAACACTTACAGCAAACCCCCTGGTACCTGCCTAACTTACACTGAAACCTGAGTATCTTCTGAGACGTGCTGGGCTCGAGGCGTCTTTAAAAGCAAAACCTCAGCGAACCTCAGCCATATGGCAAAGGACCTGAAATGCTTGCCCCCACCGGAGAAACATATCTCCACCCAGAGTTATCTCAAAAATAAAAAAGGCAAAACAACAAATGAGTGCACCGATGGAAGGACAGATTTCACTACCCAGCTGGCACACTCCCTACCTAACCAGGGAGATCACTGAATATTTCAAGTCAACAGCACTCAGACACTATACTCACCAGATACTCACCAGGAGGGAGAAAACAGCAGCTTACAGCTAGCATTGAGCAGCACACCACAAACTAACACCTAACCACACAATCTAGGGGAAAAACAAGCAAAACTCCTCCGGATGCGATACATCCCGGACGAGCCCCCAATATGTTACGACCCTGGCTCAAGGGAGGCAACATAGAGGAGTCACAAACATCTATGATGAGCAAAAAAAAGGTTTATTGCAAACAAAGTTAAAGGGACAAAGAACAATGGTGGCTGCTGCTGCTGGCTGCCTTGTGTGAGAGAGAGTGGGTGGAGCTAGACAGGGGCTTTTAAAGGCTGGCCATCAAACCCAGGAAATTGGGGAAATAGTGGGAGGAGCTTCCAGGATACCTGCAAAACAGGGCACAGAGTAACTT
>JALXJV020000011.1:4555925-4628289 GCA_024633595.2 Lepomis macrochirus | reverse complement strand
CACTGCACAAAAAAAAAAGAGAAGACAAATGTTATCGGTTATAGACCCACAGCTTGCCCTTCTTGAAAAACGGTACCGAGATGCCCCATCTTCATCTTTGTTGTCGGAAATTGCTAAGTTAAAACATGAATATAACAGTATTCTCTCTCAACAAATCAGTACTTTATTGTTGAAAATGAGGCACAAACAATTTGAGTTGGGAGATAAACCCGGCCCTCTGCTTTCACGCCAGCTACGAGGGGCGCAGGCTAGCAGAGTTATCAATGAAATTAAAAGTCAGGAGAGCTCTAGTGTTACAGACCCTGTTGAAATAAATAGGTGCTTCAGGGACTTTTATAAAAATATATATAAATCCCAAAGCCCTGCAGCGGAAGAGGATATTCTTCAATTCCTGCGCTCCCTCCCACTTCCTAAAATAGATTGCAACGTTTGTTCGCAAAACGAACTTAACGCTGACATTACATTACATGAGGTTGTCACAGCCATAAAGGAATTCCCGAGTGGGAAGTCACCTGGCCCCGATGGCCTTGGCATTGATTTTTACAAAGCATTCACTGATGATGTGGCCCCCCTCTTTACTGAGGATCAAAGATTCAATAAAGAATAAAAAAAATACATTATATATGGCAAACATTTCTTTAATACTGAAAAAAATAAAGATCAGACTGACCCATCATCTTACAGACCTATTGCCCTTCTCGGTAGTGATGTTAAAGTGTCACGATCCTGTCCTGAGCTTGTCGGTGTTACGTAATTTTTTGCCATGCCTTCTGTATTTTTATATTGCTTTCTCTGTGTCTGGGTTTTGGGTTTCAGTCCTGTCCATCTGTGGTCTTGTATCCAGTTTCCTGTTTGTTTGGTGTGGTGGTTCTGATCTGTCCTGTCTTGGTGTCCATCTTTGTACTGGTTCTGTCCTGTCCCTCATGTTCAGTTCTCTACCGTCATGCTTATGTTCTGTTTGTCTGGTTGCCAGTTTCATTTATTATCTGATTTATTCGTTGCATTCATCCGCTTCTGTAAGTTATTTCATATCTGTCTTGTCTCGTATCTTAGTTCCTAGGTTGTGTCTTTAGTTCTTAGTCCTGTGCATTAGTTCATGTCTTTAGTGGTTTCTCCTGGTCTGTGTGCTTCTGTGTTTTGCTCATGTCTGCCCTGAGTTCTGTTTAAGTTGTTGCTTCGTCTGTGTTCCTTATTGTTTAGTTGTGATCTGGATTAGTTTGTTATTTTCATTATTCTAATCTGTTACAACTTACTTTGACATGTTTGGTGTTCAGTACTTGTGTTATGTCTGTTCACCTCCAGTAACCTGCCTGTCAGCCAGTCTCTCTGTTTTCCACTTCTGTCTCTCTGCCTCGTTAAATCTGATTCCAGTCACCTGTGTTACTCCCGCCCTGCTCGTTAGTCCTTGTGTATAAATGTTTGGTGTTTCTGTTTAGTCCTCGTCCGGTCATTGTCGCATGTCTGCCCTGTCCTGTTGGATGTTGTACCAGTTCCTTGTTCCTGTGAGTTTTGGTTTTGTCTGTCTTTGGAAACAAACCCTGAACTCCACCTCAGTGTCTTGCGTTTGGGCTCACTCCTGCTGCACTCACCCAGCACTCGTGACAAAAAGTGTTCACTAAAATCTTAGCAAATAGATTAAATAAACATGTTGCAACTATAATACATCCAGACCAGGTGGGGTTTATCCCCGGGAGGTTATCTTTTGGTAATGTGCGTACATAGGTTATTAAATATTGTATATAGCAAACAAAACAAGTCAAAGTCTGCAGTACTTACACTTGATGCACACAAGGCCTTTGATCAGGTTGATTGGAAATATGTTGTTAACACTCAGAGAATTTGGCCTGGGTGAAAGTTTAAACTAATGGGTAGGAATGCTTTATGCACATCCAACCGCATCAGTTCTCACCAACTCAGACAGATCCCACCCTTTTAATCTGTACCATGGTGTTAGACAGGGTTGCCCTTTGAGCCCTCTGCTATTTGCTTTGTGTATTGAGCCCCTTGCAATAAGCATCAGACGTATCCAAAAATTATGCCTGTACATCTGGGCAAAATACATCACTATATAGCGCTCTACACTGATGATGTAATCCTGTTTTTATCGCAGCCTGAAAAGTCCATCCCACCACTATTGGCCCAAATTAAACACTTTGGAAAGCTGTCAGGATATACTATAAACTGGCAAAAATGTGAATTTATGCCTCTAAGTGATGACCTAGACTCCAACTTTCTCACATCTACCAGTAAAAGTGACCACCCATATGAAGTATCTTGAAAGTACAATTCACAAACAATTTGATCAGCTTTATACATTGAACTACAACGTTCTGAATGATAAACGTAAAGGTGATTTTGGCGAACACTCCCCATGTCAATGATTGGCAGATTTAATGCTATAAAAATGGTGACCTTACCCAGATTTTTATACATATTTCAGAACATACCCATTTTTCTGTCCTTTTTAAAACACTGGACTCAATTATTATGTCGTTCATTTGGGGATATAAACCACACCGCATAAGTAAGAAGCACCTCTGCAAGTCAAAAGAACTGGGTGGACTTGTGCTCCCTTTATTTCAACACTATTATTGGGCAGCAAATGCACGAGCACTTGTTTACTGGCAGCGAGCCTATCCTGTAGAACCCAATGACGCTGCCCCATCATGGCTCGCCATAGAACAGGACATCACTGGAACTTCTCTTCCGGCATTACTTAATACAACAAGACGAAGTCCGGGGCCATTTAAAGGGCTTGGGCTTATAGTAGAACACTCATTAAGGGTGTGGTACCAAATTAAAAAATAGTTCAATCAAACAAACAGTTCTAGTTTTGCCCCCATTTGTCACACTCATGCATTTCACCCCTCTCTGTCACCCCTAAACTGCACTCATTCTTTTCATCCACTTTGCCGTTATGTGTAAATTGTAAACAGTCTACTGGTACACTGGCACATATGTTCTGGTTTTGCAACAAACTTCAGAGATTTTGGCGTGAGGTTTTTTACTTCTACTCTGAGGTTTATGGGTATGACCCTAAGACGGGCATTCTTGGCTGGTCTCACCAGCTCGAGACTCTTAGACGTTAGAAGGTTCTCTCAATCCAGTACAGGATGGTTATTGCTAAGAAAATTATTCTCAAAGTCTGGAACAAAGATACATCTCCAAGTTTTGAAGCTTGCTTCACAGAGCTCTCAGATACCTTATATATGGAAAGAATCCGATTTGAGATATTAGGGATATCAGACAGATTTCATCAGATATGGCAACCTTTCCTTGACCAAATTGCAAAGCAAAGAGGACCCTCATAACACCTCAATCCGGACTATGCTTGAATATCTACTTGTCTTTAATTTTTTTTTTTTTACTGAACTGTATAATTTTATCACAGCTGCGGATGTCCACAGAAACTATTGCTATGGAGTACAGCAACTGTTTTCAACAGGCTAAACTGGAGAATCAGGGTTTTTACGAAGTTCTTGAATTTAAACTTGAAATAGTTCTGACATGGATTTATTTCAATACTGGAGAAACTGCAACAGTCACATACTGTAACAACAAACTGTAACATCAGTGTGAGCCATTTTCTCACTCAGACGTTAAGTGGTGCTTATCAGCAGAGTTTCAGGAGTGGGACCCGGTGTGACAGTTTAACTGGTGGCTAAATTAACTGGTGACAGTCCCAGATGTGTCGCAGGCTTCAGGATCCAATGACCGCTAACCAGGAAATACGTTCCGATAACTTTGTTTATCTCCGTAATGTATCGTCATGTAGCTGTGGACAGGGGAGGAGTCCACTGTGCTGAAATGATGCAGACTTTTTCAGGCATTTTCAGAACAAGAACCTCCTGAATCACAGCAACCACATTCCTCTTCAACACAGAGGCAAGACATTATGGTGACTAAGAAAGAAAAGTGACCAACTCATAAACAACAGCATGTCCTGAAAACAGGCCAGCTAAGGCGCACACACAGTTTAATACCCACAAGAACATCAGACATCAAACAGGTGCTCAGCGGCGACCTGTCCCTGAAGTGATAACAGCCTTTTAAACAGGAGCACGGCAGCCACACCCAATCCACTGAAAAAGACCTTGGAAAGTTACTCACCTGTTTGAACGGCATCAGACGAGCCTGCATTGAGCCAAATTTGAGACAACGTCCCGTTCAAAAATCCAAAACCATCTTATTTGGGAGCGACCCTCTCCTCCTGTTCTTTTCTCTCCTGTCTCTTCTTCAAACTACTTGTTGAACAGCTGACTGCTAGCTTGCACGTGTGCTCTGCTGGTCTCCTTGTCAGATGTTGCGTTTCACCCGGTTTCTGGAGTCTTGTATCCTCGTTATTGGTCTGAAGGTGATCTGAGAACAGTTTGTCCTACAGCCTGTAAGTGAAACAGTCTGAATGTTTACAATCTGCCCGAACACAGCGTGGAGTCAGCTGTGGCTACGGTACATGCTCAGATTAACTTGTGATCCAACAGCTGTATCTACCGTCGCTCATGTCTCAGATCACTCACTCATTTAGCAAACACACACACAGACGTGTAGAAACTAAACCCAGCTGGGAGTGGTGTAGGCCGAGGCTATACTCGTATCCTTTAATCCTGTCTGCTGATCTGATCCTTGCTAGTGAAGTAAACAGAAAATATAAAATGCCTGAACTGTTTCCATGACAACAGCAGTGCAGAAATAACTTTGAACATGGGGGCAATAAAGAACCAGAAACCAGAAACCAGAGTCAGAAACTTGCTGAGTCAGTATCAGGTCCCTGCTCCTAACAGAAAACCTGCTCCTCGTGCTGATCATCCTGATATATCGGGCTTGTGTGGGGACAAAAAGTGAACGTGCTGCCGTCTTGACAAAGCGCTCCAGGATGCTTTCACTTGTTCCTGCTCAGCAGTTGTGCTGCAGTGAAGACATTTCCAGTCTGCAGAGCTCACAGAGCACCATGTTGTTGGTCTCTGTCTAAAGTTCTTTGTGTTTTGGGCTGCAGCTCGTTCTCCGGTGGAATCGCTGCTTTAACTGGACGCAGCGCTTCATTGCGACCACCAACGCATGTTATGCAAATAAAGAGATTTCATAATCGATGACATCAGTTAGGTGGATAATTGGGCCCGCCCTACACCACATCATCTGATGTCACTTTGTGTTCTGACTCAACCAGTAAACAGGAGCATAAATAAAACACTACATTTGTACAGGAAGGAACTTCGGTTACATTTAAGATGAAGAGAAGGAGCCTCTCTTTGCTCAGTGCACATTTGATCCAGTTATAAGGACGACTGAGGATGAAGCTCACAGTCAGTCAGCTGTGTGTTGATGGAGATGACAGTGGTGATGAGGAGAGGCTGAATCTGGGCTTTGAAATGAGAAGCAGAAGTTCAGGTGTTAAAGAGCTGGAGTTTTGTTTTTACTTATTTATTTCATATTGAACATTTTGGAATTCTACAGAAAACATCTGTCTGAGTATTTTTCATAAAATGACAGCTGATTGTTCTGAATTAGAAGAAGCAGAAGAAAATGAAAGGAACTGATTTGATCATTATTCCAGACTGGCCTGAGATCAGCAGCATGTTATTGATCTGTGTTGACATGAATAGGTGTATGAATGTTGTGCTGACATTTGGATGATGTCTGTAGAAGGCTGACATTATGATGATCCACAATAACACAATGACAAAGTCCCACAAATGAGCCTCCAAAGCTCTTTGAGGCTCGGGGCTGGATGAGTCTGAGGCTGAAGGAGCTCCTGAGCTGCCTCAGCTCAGCATAGAGAAGAGGATGATGATGATGATGGTTTCCAGCTTCCCTCTCATCCTCCTCTCAGTCACTGCCTCCACACTGTCCACTTCCATCCCCACCACCGAGCTGGCCTTCCTCACCAGCTCGCCCAGTTTGTTGGCGCCACAGGTCCCGATGCCCCCTCCCCAGCACACCACAGCAGAGAAGATGACACTGGCCACTACAGACTGGTAGAACATCTGCAGCAGCCTGGTGCTCACATTGAAGCACCTGAGCCTCCTCAGGAAGAACAGCCTGCTCTGTCCTTTCCTGTAGAGGCCTCGTGTTGTCTGTCCACACCAGGTTATTGTTGAGGTGCAGCCCCAGGAACTTGTAGGTGTCCACCATCTCTACCCCCTCACCTCTTATTACAACAGGGGTGTGGGGCCTCTGGCTGCGTCTGAAGTCCACCTCCAACTCCTTGGTTTTTCCTGTGTTGAGCTGGAGGTGGTTGCTGGCACACCATCCGATGAAGCCCTCTGAATATAAATAAGCTAAATGAATATAACTGTTTCTTCAACAGTCAAGCTACCAGGTCCTAAACAGGCAACAACCTTTGCTGCTGTCTCTTATTCATTAAAAATAATATATTAACTTATACTAAACTAATTTGAAGATAGAATTAATGATTTCATGCTGCATGTTGCACATTTAGCTGTTGAAGCCTGGTAAAAAATGAAAACAAATAATATAATACATAATACAAGATAATTATAAAACTTATTATAGAGAGATGGTGAAGGTGCAGTGGATTAGACACTTGTCTTTGATTCCCACTCCAACACATCCACCAAATAAGTTATTGTCATGGGTCCTGCTTTACCTGCTGTAAATGTCGGGCCGGAAATGAATGTCCTTCAGAAATTTTCAATGTAAATGGCAGTCTGGAGAACCGGGACAAATCCCGGAGGTTGGTAGAAGGTTGAGTGACACGGGCCAACCCCCCTTCTCCCCAGGACTGTTGGTCTATTCCATATGAACGTCACTACCTTCCACTGACAGCTGGAAAAGGAGCTACAACAGAAAAGTTTCACTGAAATGCAAATAAATGTAAAAAAGTACCGACTGGCTCTGTAGTAGTAGCAGCACCAGGGCCACAGACGCTGAGACCGGGCCACAGATAGTGCAGCTGAACAGGACAGTGTTCCCATACATGGATTTATTTGTGGCGGCCGCCTCAGTACCAACGCTGACCGCCACATATTGATTTTCAATTTTTTTTACAAAGCATATTAAAAATGGTATTTCTGCAGAGCTGTTTGCAGCGTATCTATCTCCCTCTCTCTCTCTACCACTTTTCAACACAAAATGGTGCCCTTGCTGCTGTCAGTCATTTAAACGTTTCCATGCTCGCAGTGATGTCACAGTTAATATCGTGTGGCATTTATGCAGCAAAACAAATAAACTTGACAGATCAGACAGAGGAAACTCTGCAGACGTAACTTGTTGTAATGTTTAGACTCTGATGGAGCTCAGGACTGATCAGGAGGAAGGCTGCTTTACTCCAAACAGTGTCTCTGTATGAACCTGGACTGTGTGAGACCTTTTGGATGTGTAAAAAAACAGCATATTATTTAACATTAGATCCTGATGATCCTGACGGCTTGTCGGGAGATTTAAATATGAAGTTATACTGCTGTGGCTAATGCATAAATGTGCACAGCGTCTCTCTTCATGGGGAGATGCTTCACCCTGTTTCACCCACCCTGAAATTCACTAAATGTATTTATCGCCCAAAACTCTGTCTGCAAACAGCGCTGCTATCAGTTAATAATAATAATAACCTTTATTTGTAGAGCACTTTTCAAAAACAAGTTAAGTTCAAAGTGCTTTAACAAGTCTAGAGACAATAATACCCAAAAGACAATACTACAAAAACAATCCAAGATAGAAGCATGAAAACACTGAAAAGACTAAAATACATGTGTAATATAAATATAAAATAAAGTAAAATAAGATCGGGAAAGGCTCTCCTATAAAAGTATGTTTTAAGATGGGACTTAAAAGACTTTACTGACTCAGCTGACCTGATTTCCTCAGGCAGGCTGTTCCAGAGCCTCAGGGCCCTGACAGCAAACTGTCCCCTTTAGTTTTCAGTCGAGACTCTGGAACATACAGCAGACCTCTGCCAGAGGATCTCAAGGTACGTGCTGGTGTGTAGGGGACTAAAAGGTCAGAAATATAACAAGGCGAGAGGCCGTGAAGAGCTTTAAAAGTGATCAATAAAATTTTAAAGTCAATTCTAAAACATACGGGTGATGTGGTCATATTTCTTAGTTCTGGTTAAAAGCCTAGCAGCTGAGTTCTGGACAGTCTGGAGTCGATCAGTAGATTTTTGGGTAAACAAGTGAAAAGGCTGTTGTAGTAATCCAGCCGTGATGAGATGAAGGCACATAAAATGGTCTCGGTGTCCTTAAAAGTTAACGATCGAATTTTTGCTATATTTCTAATTTGAAAAAAACAGGGGCGTAAGAGCGACTTTGAACCTGGGGGGGACGCTGAAATGCTAGGGTGATTCAGGGGCAAGGCCTCGCAAATTTCTTTTAATAAAGAACTTAAATGCTCATTTCTAATGACTTTTGAAAACAGAATGTACTTATTAGTGTGGCTGAAAGAGGGTCTTTGCAGTGACAGAAGATGGAGAAAAACTAGAAGAGAGACAGGGTCAGAGAGACGGAGTATAATATAACTAGAACAAAACTGACTACATACCATAAAAATCCTGGAACAGCTGCTAGTGCAGCTGCCACAGTACAAATGTATTCAGTTATCCTGATGTTACACTCGTGAGCTGTCTGTGATATTTCCTGTGTCTCTCTTGGCCCTGACTCTCCCTGCAACAAATGTTTGTGAACACAGAACTGTCTTCAATACAAACTCTGATGACATGCTGTTGGTCTAACAAAGTCTTTTACTATGTGAGTTTTAGAACATACAGTAGGTCTAGTAGCTATCCAAACAACTTACAAGCTTGTCCTCCTTAGTTTATTCTACTCTTGCTCCTATGACCTCTGACCTCTTCTTAAAATCCTGCAGGATGCTCGTCTCTGTGTGACAACTGACTACTTTTCAATTGTTTATGGACACATAGCAGAGACACAGACACACCTCAGGATACAAGTTTTTTTAAAAAGTGGCCCAGGAGTTTGTCCCTGTTCAGCTCTCCAGACAAAGCATTTATCGGCCCTCTGGGTCTTTAGAGACCTTTATTCCTGCATTCTTGAGAATTTTGCGAGTATATAACTAAATTAGCCATTTAGAAACATTTTCTAACTCTCCTAAAGTAAAGTCCTCACTTCAGCTGAGCCCTTCAGTAGATAACTAAATAAGCCATATCATCATCAAACTGGTGCTTTGGATTCTGCTGCCTTTGACTCTGTTCTGCTCTTGACTTCATCTCTGCTGTCTGTCTCATGTCCATCATGTCAGTACTAATACTGGTGCCACTGCCTGGTGGCAGGTAGAGTACTCAAAGAAAAGGCCTTTACTCAAGAAAAAGTACAATTACTTCCATAAAAGGAGGAAAAAATGATAAACCTACTCAAGTAAAAGTATAATCATATATTTCATCTGCTGTTCATCAGGTTAGAAACAGCTGCCACGTGGTTATTTCTAGGGAATGCAATTTGCTTTGCTGGTTGATTATCTTTAGCTATTACAATTATTTTCCTTTTTAAATCTCCACGAATGTGTTGATAAGATCACTTTAAAATATCAGCTTGCTGCCCGGCCACTATTGTATCTTTAGCCAACCAAACCTCTTGCTTTGCAGCAGCACAGGCAGATAATTATTGTGGTAGAAACACGGAGCAGCTTGTTGTTGAAGCAGGTAAACATGCAGACAGAGGAAGCTGTGCGTCATGCGTAAAACCCAACAGGACTGTTTTATCCACCATATTCTCTCTCTCTCTCTCTGCATCTGCAAAAATGATTGTTTCCTGAATAAATAACAGCTGGTAGCTGATGAGTGAAAGCCAAGGTTAGTTTCACATTGCTATTTGATTAAATAGCAATGAACGGATCAAACTGATGCCAAAATAACCACAACATGATGCAGATTTGTTAAACATATGAATTCATGGTTTGTCAGGTCTGTCAGCAAGACAGCAGGACAACAACTTCTAAAATGTTTGTTTTCTGAATGGAGTTTGGATCGATCAGGGCTGTGCTATGCTAACATGGTCACAGTAAAGTACGACAGCTGGAATAAAGTTACAGACACATGTTTTCTGAACTCACCAGGTAGTTCAGCCTCCTCACTTTCTTTTCTCCAAGTAATGTCCAGCTTTGTCCCGTTTTTATATAAATATGAAGTCGTAGTCCGACAGAGCTAACGACGCTAACAACAACACTGTAACCGGATGTGCACGGAAGCTACTGAGAAGCTCCAGTCAAGATAAATCAACGTTGAAATCCCCAAAATTAAAGTAAAACGCTAATTTAATAAAAACATTTAACTCCGAGCTCCTCCTCCGAGTAAACGGCATAGTTGTCAGAACCGAATCTGACCGACTTGTGGGTATTTATTTCTCCAAAGGTTGGAGCGCTGCTCCCTGCAGATTTTCAATCCCCCGCTCTGCCCGGCCCTCTGCACACAACGCTCTCAAGCCTCGGTGAGGTATGGACAATCTCAACACTGATATCGTGACTCAGTGTCGCGAGACTTTTTTCCTTGAGTTGAAAATATTCAACTCACGTGAATTCCATCGCGTTGCCTTCACATCGCCGGCCCCGCCTCCTTCACGTCGCTTCGCTTCGAGCGACTTTTTTTTTTTCTTGTGTAATTTTTCAGCACCACCTTTGCCTTCTGTCGCATGATTTCTATCGGCTTACATGATTTCTGTCCGCATTTCAACGATTAGTCTATTTCTTATGCGGAGTGAGTGATTGATTGACTGTCATTCAAACCGCTATGAGCCAACTCCAAAATCGCCTTAAAAAAAGTGAGGGGGACAAAACAGATTTTGAAATGCCCCCCCCATGTATAATGGCTCCTACGCGTATGGATAAAAACATGATTGAACAAGCTTTGTAGTGTGCTGCTCAAAATTTTAATCAACCAGACACCAAGGTTCTTTGCAACCGGCTTAATGTGATTTACTAGGGAACCAGCAGATGGCAGTATTTGTTTTGCCATCTGCTGGGACCCAATGACCCAATGATTCCTGTTTTGTCTGAGTTCAGCTGGAGAAAATTATTTGACATCCATTATTTAACTTTACAAAGGCAGTCGGTAAGTGAAGTCAGCATTTCAGGGTCTGTGGATCTGATGGACAAGTACATTTGAGTGTCATCAGCATAAATATGAAAAGAAATACCATGTTTTATGGATAAGGGGAAGCAGATACAATGAAAACAAAATGGTTTCTAAGACCGACATACCATATTTAACTGGACAGAACGAAGAGACATAGTTGTTTACAGCCACGCAAAACTTCCGATTTGACAAGAAGATGAAAAGCATTGTAGGGCAGTACCAGAGATCCCCACCCAGTGCCTCAGTCTGTCTAACATGTTGTGCTCAGTGTTGTCAAAAGCAGTGCTAACGTCCAGGAGTACCAGGACTGAGCACATACTAGGGTTGAGCCGGATACTCGGCTGAAACGACTATCCGGTACGGATAAAGCATTTTTGCCTAGTACGAGTATTATATGAGTAATACATTCACACTGACTGCAATTTTCTGTCTCCCTGCATGTGTCAGTTTCGGCCCTGCTACTGTTGTATTTCTGTAGTGTTGCAGTTTAATCCTTGATCGTAAAATATGACGCTCTGCTGATAGTGGACCTGTTCATGTCTGTTTGGTCATCTGCTCCTTATGTGAACACGCTCCCGGCTGGATTGGGAAACCCTGGGTTAATTTACCGAGTTGATAACCAGCTTCGTGATGCCGATCGCGGTTGTTAGGGTTAGTGAAGCCAGATAACGGAAACATATCCTGGGTTTGTTGAACCCGCTTCGTTGGTGCAGAATAGGTGTGTGTGTGTGTGTGTGTGTGTGTGTGTGTGTGTGTGTGTGTGTGTGAGTGAGTGAGTGAGAGGGAGACTGAGAGAGAGGGGGGGGGGGTGGTTGTGTGTGTGTAGCTTAATTTGTAATATTTTAAATAAATTAATTATACCACAAATAACTATTTTTTAAATACGGCAAGAAAGTGTCAGACACTGCCAGCTGACAGTTTCAAAAAAATCTCCGATGTCCGGCAGAGAGAGAGAGAGAGAGAACGATTTTTTTTCAATCCAAGTACAGATATTGACTCGTATTATCCGTACGAGTATCCGGCTCAACCCTAGATGTAACTATCCCCTACTGTTTGATGATCAACAATATCGGTATAAACAAACATGTTATACATCCCTACATTAACATCGGCAGGATGTGGCGCCAAATACGGCATCTGTGTCAACACTGTGTTTGTTCGGGGCTGAGATCTAAACTTTGTAATTCCCTGTAAGTTTTAAAAGTCACTCTGGGGATAAATCCCACCATTTGTGCAAGTTTTCCTTGAAACGTTAATTCTACATCTCTTGTTGGTAAAATGCTTACTTTGTTGGTAATGTTGTTGTAATCAAGCTCAATGTGACCCATGTCGTTTTCAAATAAACAACTGTTTAGTTCAGCTAATATCTGTGACATTGTTGTATAGAATCCCTGTGTCGCTGATAGAACTACCCTCTTGTTGGATTTTTTATCAAACAACAAATTTTGAGTCTTCTGACTTTCTATATTGTATTTCTATCAAACCCACCTCGTATGCAGATTTAAAGTGTAAAGGCTTGGCTAGTTTCGTTCTAAAGTTTGCTATTGTATTGCTCTGGTAAAATAATGCAGACGAGTTGCTGGGCAGGGTGACATAAAAATTCTCTCTATCCATGTATACGTGTGTTTGTAATCTGCTAAGGTAGCTGAATGACCTGTTTTTCCAAAATCCACGAGTAAAATTTATCTGGCCATCAGACCCATTTGACTAAAACCATGTCCCGGCCTTGTCTTTTCTTTCTAGATAAAATCTTTTCTATTTTAAATGTTTTGTTTTTATCTATAATAACTTTTTCATCTATTATAACTGACGGACGTGCTGACGTACTGCGGTAAGCGTGTTGACTCATTTCCGTTTCCGGTGCTTGTGTGTTGGTAGCCTGTTTGCTGCTCTCGCTAAATTCCAGATAAAATTGTTAGATTTATCATTACAGCGGCCAATTGTCCGCTAAACACTTATTCTTACAGTAAGTTTGCCTAAGCACTCACAGTTCTTTCCATCTTTAGTGACTGCTGTTCAATCTCAAAATTGTTTTCAAAAGTTGGTAGCCAACGCTACCATACTTTAGCTTAGCCGTTAGCATCTTTAGCTTAGCAGCTAACGATGGCTTCTCCTTCTCCCTCTCTCTCTCCTGCTTTCTCCTGCTCGGTGTGTCAGATGTTCAGTTACTCCTCTGCCTCCTTTAGCGGTAATGGTACGTGTAAAAAGTGTAGTTTATTTGTAAACATGGAGGCGAGGCTCAGTGAGTTAGAAGTCCGGCTCCGCACCTTGGTAGATCAGCCTACTGTAGCTAGCCAGTCCCCGGTAGTCGGTGCGGACCGGCCTGAGTTAGCCTCTGGTAGCCATTCCCCGGCATTTCCTGAGCAGCCAGGAAAGGGTGGCTGGGTGACTGTCCGAAGTAGGAATAGTCGTAAGCATTCAAAGTCCTCAGGACACCACCATTCGCTTCCCGTTTCTAATAGATTTTCCCCACTCAGTGACACACCCGCTGAGAAACCAACTCTGATAATTGGCAGCTCCATTTTGTGAAACGTGAAGTTAGCGAAACCAGCGACCATAGTCAAGTGCATCCCTGGGGCCAGAGCGGGCGACATCGAGTCCTATTTGAAACTGCTGGCTAAGGATAAACGTAAATACAGTAAGATTGTTATTCACGTTGGCGGTAATGACTCCCGGTTACGCCAATCGGAGGTCACTAAGATTAATGTTGAGTCGGTGTGTTCATACGCAAAAACAATGTCGGACACTGTAGTTTTCTCTGGACCCCTGGCCAATCTAACCAGTGATGACATGTATAGCCGCATGTCGTCATTCCGCCGCTGGTTATCAAGGTGGTGTCCAGCAAACGATGTGGGCTTTGTAGATCATTGGCAGACTTTCTGGGAAGACCTGGTCTGATTCCGTAGAGACGGCATCCATCCCACTTGGGAAGGAGCAGCTCTCATTTCTAGAAATCTGGCCAACTTTATTAGCGGACCAAATCCATGACAACCCAGAGTTGAGACCAGGAGGCAGAGTCACAGTCTAACACACTTCTCTGCCCTTCTAATTCAGCAGTTACCCACCCAAAACCCTACGCAGAGTCGCAGTTTAACACACTTCTCTGCTCCTCCGTTCCAGGAGTTACTTAGGGAAAACCCTATAGTGACGGTGTCTGTCCCCCGACCATTGAAATTATTAAAATCAAAGGTAAACAGAAGAGGAGCTGTGCATAAAAACCTCATAAAAATTAAAACCACAGGAGCAATAGTGCAAACGAATAGGAGAGTAAAATGTGGACTCTTAAACATCCAACACATTCTCATCTCAATGCGTCATATCTGACGCTTTCATCCGGAGTGACAAAGCGTAAGGATTTTACGCTAAAGGTACCCTTCCGCGTCCGTATGAAACGCTCCCGTTTCCTTGTGTTAAAGCAACACAAGGGAGGCTAACCCTACCTGTCAGCTGTAGGGTTAGCCGGTCGACATGCATACATTCAGTGACTTGGGTTTAGGCACTAACATTTCGGATGGTTGTGGTTAGGGTAGGGGCTTCGGGGGGGCTGTCAACACCTTTATCACAAACGTAGCTAACTAGCTAGCTACCGCTAACTAGCTAGCACTTCCGGTCCGACGCTTCCGGAAGCGTCTCCATGAGACGCTAAAGGGTACCTTTCGCGCAAAATACTTACGCTTTGTCACTCTTTCTCAAATCATCGGTATATGACGCCCTGAGATGAGAACGGGCTCAAACATCAGATCTCTCTCTTCTAAAGGTGTACTAGTAAATGAACTAATATCAGATTATGAAATTGATTTATTCTGTCTTACTGAAAACTGGCTGGGTGATGGAGAATATGTAAGCCTAAATGAATCCACCCCTCCCAGTCATATTAATACTCACATTCCTCGAAGCACAGGCCGAGGAGGTGGAGTTGCAGCTATCTTTGACTCTAGCCTAGTAATCAGCTCTAAACCTAAACTAAATTATAACTCCTTTGAAAGCCTTGTTCTGAGTCTTTCACACCCAAGCTGGAAATCACTGCAACCAATTCTATTTGTTATAGTGTACCGAGCACCTGGGCCGTACTCTGAATTCTTATCTGAATTTGCAGAGTTTTTGTCAACTGTAGTCCTTAAAACGGACAAAGTTATTATTGTAGGGGATTTTAATATTCATGTGGATGTTGAGAATAACAGCTTTAGTACTGCGTTTATCTCTCTATTAGATTCAATTGGCTTCTCTCAGAGTGATCATGAACCGACTCACTGTTTTAATCACACCCTCGACCTTGTTCTGGTATATGGTATTGAAATTGAACATTTAATAGTGTTCCCACAGAATCCCTCTTTATCTGATCATTGTTCGATAACTTTTGAGCTTGTACTGCTGAACTACACTCCATTGGGAAAAATTTTCTATACAAGATGTCTGTCTGATAGCGCTATAGCTAAATTTAAGGATGCGATCCCATTGGCTCTAAATTCACTATCAGGTATCAAATTAACAGAGGACTCTTACGCGACTTTCAGTCCCTCCCAAGTCGATCATCTTGTTGATAGTGCTGCAGGCTCGCTGCGAACAACACTTGACTCTGTAGCTCCTCTACAAAAGAAAATACTAAAACAAAGACGGTTAGCTCCATGGTATAATACTGAAACTCGCAAATTAAAGCAAATATCACAGAAATTCGAGAGGAATTGGCGTTCCACCAAACTGGAAAATTCTCGTTTAATTTGGCAAGATAGTCTTAAAACTTATAGGAAGGCCCTCCGTAATGCCAAAGCAGCGTACTACTCGTCATTAATAGAGGAAAATAGGAACAACCCCAGGTTTCTTTTCAGCACTGTAGCCAGGCTGACAGAAAGTCACAGCTCTATTGAGCAAAGTATTCCCATAGCTCTCAGTAGTTACGACTTCATGAGCTTCTTTAATGATAAAATCCTAGCTATTAGAAACAAAATCCATCAAGACCTGCCCTCAACTGGCACCGACTTAACTCTATACTCAGGAACTTTAGAAAAAGCTGTAAAACCAATTATATGTTTAGACTGCTTTGCTTCCCTCAATCTTTATCAACTAACTTCAATAATTTCTTCATCTAAACCATCTACCTGCCTCTTAGACCCCATCCTGACTAGGCTGCTTAAAGAAGTTTTGCCCTTGGTTGGCACTTCTCTGCTGGATGTGATCAATTTGTCTTTATCAACAGGCTACGTGCCACAGTACTTAAGTAAGTAAGTAGCTGTAATTAAACCTCTTCTGAAAAAGCCCAACCTGGATCCAGACGTTTTAGCCAACTATAGACCTATATCTAACCTTCCATTTATTTCTAAGGTCCTGGAGAAAGCAGTCGCCAAACAGCTGTGTGACTTTCTACATAGCAATAGTTTATTTGAGGATTTTCAGTCAGGATTTAGAGCTCACCATAGCACAGAGACAGCACTGGTGAAAATTACTAATGACCTCCTAACTGCATCAGACAAAGGACTTGTCTCTGTATTGGTTTTACTAGATCTTAGTGCTGCATTTGATACCATTGACCATCAGATCCTATTACAGAGAATGGAACATTTCATTGGTATTAAAGGAACCGCTCTAAGCTGGTTTAAGTCCTATTTATCAGATCGATTTCAATTTGTACATGTTAACGATGAGTCCTCCATGCATACCAAAGTTAGTCAAGGATCTGTGCTTGGACCAATCCTCTTCACTTTATATATGCTTCCTTTAGGCAATATTATCAGGAAACACTCCATAAACTTTCATTGTTATGCAGATGATACTCAGTTATATCTATCGATCAAGCCAGATGAAACTCATCAGTTAGCTAAGCTTCAAATGTGTCTTCAGGATGTTAAAACCTGGATGACCTGCAATTTTTTAATGTTAAACTCAGATAAAACTGAAGTTATTGTTCTAGGCCCTAAGCACCTCCGTGACGCATTATCTAAAGATATAGTTTCCCTGGATGGCATCGCCCTGGCCTCCAGCACAACTGTGAGAAATCTTGGAGTTATCTTTGACCAGGATATGTCGTTCAACTCTCACATTAAGCAAATTTCAAGGACCGCCTTTTTCCACCTACGTAATATTGCAAAAATCAGGAACATCCTGTCTAAAAATGATGCAGAAAAACTAGTCCATGCATTTGTTACTTCTAGACTGGATTACTGCAATTCATTATTATCAGGCTCTTTGAAAAAGTCCATTAAGACTCTTCAGCTGATCCAGAATGCTGCAGCACGTGTTCTGACAGGAACCAGTAAAAGAGATCATATCTCTCCTGTCTTAGCTTCTCTGCATTGGCTTCCTGTAAAATCCAGAATAGAATTTAAAATCCTTCTTCTCACATACAAAGCTGTTAATGGTCAGGCACCATCTTATCTTAAAGAGCTCATAGTACCTTACTACCCCACCAGAGCACTGCACTCCCAGAATGCAGGGCTACTTGTGGTTCCTAGAGTCTCCAAAAGTAGAATGGGAGCCAGAGCGTTCAGCTATCAGGCTCCTCTCCTGTGGAACCAGGTTCCAGTTTGGGTTCGGGAGGCAGACACCGTCTCTACATTTAAGAGTAGGCTTAAGACTTTCCTTTTTGATAAAGCTTATAGTTAGGGCTGGCTCGGGTGAGTCCTGAACCATCCCTTAATTATGCTGCTATAGGCTAGACTGCCGGGGGATTTCCCATGATGCACTGAGCTCCTCTCTCCTCTTCTCTCTCTCTCCCTCTGAGTGCAACCTCATCCCATTAATGCATGTTACTAACTCGACTTCTTCCCTTTCCTGTGGTCGTGTGCTTCCTCCTCCTGTCGCTTCCTGCGGGTGTTGCTGGCTCTGGAGCTGTGGAGTCTGGATCTGTGGTTGGGAGTCTTCTGCTGCCCCCGTGTTCCTGCTCGATGCCCTCTGCTACAGTTGCAATTGCTATTACTAGTCCTGTCATCAACAGGCTAAGTGCCACAGTACTTTAAAGTAGCTGTAATTAAACCTCTCCTGAAAAAGCCCAACCTGGATCCAGACGTTTTAGCCAACTATAGACCTATATCTAACCTTCCATTTATTTCTAAGGTCCTGGAGAAAGCAGTCGCCAAACAGCTGTGTGACTTTCTACATAGCAATAGTTTATTTGAGGATTTTCAGTCAGGATTTCGAGCTCATCATAGCACAGAGACAGCACTGGTAAAAATTACTAATGACCTCCTAACTGCATCAGACAAAGGACTTGTCTCTGTATTGGTTTTACTAGATCTTAGGGCTGCATTTGATACCATTGACCATCAGATCCTATTACAGAGACTGGAACATTTCATTGGCATTAAAGGAACTGCTCTAAGCTGGTTTAAGTCCTATTTATCAGATCGATTTCAGTTTGTACATGTTAAAGATGAGTCCTCCATGCATACCAAAGTTAGTCATGGAGTTCCACAAGGATCTGTGCTCGGACCAATCCTCTTCACTTTATATATGCTTCCTTTAGGCAATATTATCAGGAAACACTCCATAAACTTTCATTGTTATGCAGATGATACTCAGTTATATCTATCAATCAAGCCAGATGAAACTCATCAGCTAGCTAAGCTTCAAATGTGTCTTCAGGATGTTAAAACCTGGATGACCTGCAATTTTCTAATGTTAAAACTGAAGTTATTGTTCTAGGCCCTAAGCACCTCCGTGACGCATTATCTAAAGATATAGTTTCCCTGGATGGCATCGCCCTGGCCTCCAGCACCACTGTGAGAAATCTTGGAGTTATCTTTGACCAGGACATGTCGTTTAACTCTCACATTAAGCAAATTTCAAGGACCGCCTTTTTTCACCTACATAATATTGCAAAAATCAGGAACATCCTGTCTAAAAATGATGCAGAAAAACTACTCCATGCATTTGTTACTTCTAGACTGCATTACTGCAATTCCTTATTATAAGGCTCTTCGAAAAAGTCCATTAAGAATCTTCAGCTGATCCAGAATGCTGCAGCATGTGTTCTGACAGGAACCAGTAAAAGAGATCATATCTCTCCTGTCTTAGCTTCTCTGCATTGGCTTCCTGTAAAATCCAGAATAGAATTTAATATCCTTCTTCTCACATACAAAGCTCTTAATGGTCAGGCACCATCTTATCTTAAAGAGCTCATAGTACCTCACTACCCCACCAGAGCACTGCACTCCCAGAATCCAGGGTCTCCAAAAGAAGAATGGGAGCCAGAGCATTCAGCTGTCAAGCTCCTCTCCTGTGGAACCAGGTTCCAGTTTAGATTCGGGAGGCAGACACCGTCTCTACATTTAAGAGTAGGCTTAAGACTTTCCTTTTTGATAAAGCTTATAGTTAGGGCTGGCTCGGGTGAGTCCTGAACCATCCCTTAATTATGCTGCTATAGGCCTAGACTGCCGGGGGATTTCCCATGATGCCCTGAGCTCCTCTCTCCTCTTCTCTCTCTCTCCCTCTGAGTGCAACCTCATCCCATTAATGCATGTTACTAACTCGACTTCTTCCCTTTCCTGTGGTCGTGTGCTTCCTCCTCCTGTCACTTCCTGCGGGTGTTGCTGGCTCTGGAGCTGTGGAGTCTAGATCTGTGGTTGGGAGTCTCCTGCTGCCCCTGTGTTCCTGCTCAACGCCATCTGCTACAGTTGCAACTGCTGTTACTAGTCCTATTGCTATTATTACTGTTATTATTATCATTAACATTACTATAAAAATCTGTACCATTTTTCATTCAGTCTATAGCAACATTACCTTTACTGTCTGTACCTCTGTGTATACTGTGTAGGCTGACTCCCTCTGCTCTCTCTCTTGCCCTCTCTCTCTCTCCCTCTCCCCCAACTGGTTGAGGCAGATGGCCGCCCACCCTGAGTCATGGTTCTGCTTGGGGTTACTGCCTCTTAAAAGGAAGTTTTTCCTTGCCTGTGTCGCCTAGTGCTTGCTCTTGGTGGGAATTGTTGGGCTTCTGTAAATATATTCAGAGTTTGGTCTAGACCTGCTCTTTATGAAAAGCGCTGTGAGATAACTTGTTGGGATTTGGCGCTATATAAATAAAATTGAATTGAAACTGAATTGAATTGAATTTAAGCTGAGCTTGGTACCAAAGGAGGTCTGGATCTCGGTGACCTCATAGCTGGTTACGGCCATGATTGTGTGTTTGTTCTGTAGCCTTTTTAAAGTAGTACTGCCACAGCTGGGGAACTGTGGCTCAGGAGCTAGAGTGGGTTGCCTGTTAATCGGACTGGCTGCATGTTAGTGGGCAAGAACACCGAATTGCCCCTGGTGGCTTTTCCACCAGTGCATGAATGTGTGTGAATGGTGAATGCAGATGTAGTGTAGAAGCGCTTTGAGTGGTCGAAAAACCCTAATGACTTTAGAGGAAGTGATTGTGTGAGTAACCGCTGCTGTCATGACTGAGATCTACTTCAGCAGCTGCCACTTTTCTTTTGCCGCTACTTTTGCAGCACTTCAATACTGAGCGAGCACCTGACAGACTCAAGTCTGCAGTAGCTAAGGATGAAAAAAGCCCAGAGTGAGAACAGCTTAACACGACACACTTGTGTCCAACAGAGCACAAAATGTGACTTTAATTTAATGCAACGACACTGACGGATCAAGGAAAATCACCACCGCCTGGAACTAACAGACACCACAAAGCCGACTGAGCACTGAAACCCAGCGGGGCCTCGAGCAGCAAGCTAACATGCTATTTAAGAAGCATCAGTCGGCAATCTGACAGATGAGTTAATGTTTCATCCACAAACGCTCTTCCAGATTATCAGCTTATATTCCACTTCATGTTTTTAAAGAAACTAATAAAATACATAAATACAATGAATAAATAAATCATCTCTATTTCAACTATCAGACAATAACAAATATTTCCATTTTCTAAACTTCTACATTCTAAAGCTTCTTCAGCTCTGAACAGAGTATTAAACACTGAATGATTTCAAGCAGGAACATTGTCTTCTAACATTACATCATTTATTCTTTATTTAGGTTGAGGAGCTGCAATTTGTCAGAGATCAGCTGTGCTTCTCTGGCCTCAGCTCTGAAGTCCAACCCTTCCCATCTGAGAGCGCTGGACCTGAGC
Source organism: Lepomis macrochirus (assembly GCA_024633595.2). NCBI lineage: Eukaryota > Metazoa > Chordata > Actinopteri > Centrarchiformes > Centrarchidae > Lepomis > Lepomis macrochirus. The sequence continues at coordinate 4,607,197 of JALXJV020000011.1, read as the reverse complement.
CGGAACAAGCTGCAGGATTCAGGAGTGAAGCTGCTGTGTGGTTTTCTGGAGAGTCCACACTGCAGACTGGAGACTCTGAGGTCAGACACCATTGTTTCCTTCTGTGCTGAGATTACTATGACGTGAAAGTTTTGGTGACACTAGAGCGCAGACAGATGGCTGATATTATACTGATCCACACTGAGGATCTTAATGCTAAAGTCTATTTTCTTTTTCAGTAGCCTAGTCCATTGATTGGGGCAGAGCAACCCCACTGTATAGTTTACTCTGAGGTGGTATTCTGCTTTTTGGCTTTTTCCCTCTCCATTATTGAGTTATATATATTTTTTGTGCTGTAACAGGTTTGCAAAGTGAAAAAGCACAAAGTCCAGTCCAAAGGGAGGTCCTGTCTCCCACAGAAAACTCTGCTCTGAACCGCTTAAAAATAGCTTGTTTGTAGTCCAGCCCTTCACATGCTGTACTTGTGCCGTCACAATGAAAACATGTCATAAAGCTTGCCAAGCAGCTAGCGGGGTCAGACACACCCTCAAACCAAGCTAGTCTAAGTGGAGGCCCTTTGGCTCGACTCACCTTTGCTTGGGTTTCCATTGTAGAAATTTTGGACCTGTACCTGCTTCCAGGTACTTTTTTTCTTATCACCTCACCTCCGTTGAGGTTCCAAGCGAGGTGAGGGAAACTAAAATGTAACGTGAAAACAGACTGCTGATTGGTCAGAGAGAATATTCACTATTCACTGCATCATCATTGCGTGCACCAGAGGCCAGCAACAGGAAGTTTTATATTTTAGTTTTCGTATGGAATTTCATCAATAATTCCACTTCTGAGAAGTTTTGAGGTGAGAAATATTGACAGTTTTACGAGAAGTGATGGCGGAACAAAAATGTGCCTGAATATTTTTGGAGGAGCTCCGCAAGTGGCGGCGGGGGAAGCCTGCGCCAACCCGTGGGAGGAGTGTGTGAGGCCGGCCAGCTGCCCGCTCACAGAGCCCTCTGCACCCGCCGTCACACAAACCGCTACAGCAACAACGGCAGAGGAAAACACAGCTGGATGATTTTCATACTGCTTGTCTGTCTTTACATTCTGAGGGAGGTTCAAACATTTTAACCGTAGACTGTATATATTTTAAGAGCTGTGTGGATCTCTGGTTATGTGTGTCGCATTGAACATTACGTCGCGGCTGTTGTGTGTGGCGTTGCTATGACGACAAGCTACGTACTATCTCTGGGTACTATCTGGAAATGGAACAGGGCCGAGAAGGGTCGAGTCTATCGATTTTCGCTATGGTAGCATTTTTCGGCAAGGCAGCATAGATCTTCAGAACACCAGCAACAGTTCAACATTTAGTCCTAATGGTAAGATGTGGAACAATGATGTTGTGGACTGGTAATAACTTCTACCATCTGCTAGGATACGGTCACAGTATGAAGCGGCTTTGATTTGGATCACACCAGGGCCTGTCCTGGTACAACCCCTAATTAAGATTTTGAACCTGAAAATGAGTATAATACCACCTCTTTAAACACCTAAAAATAAAAAGGACTTTTCTTATCTTAAATGTTACCTTGTTGGCCATCTGGCATACAAACACGAAAAATCCCAGTGGGCTGCTGCAAGGTTTTTTGTGAAGGGCCTCTCTTTACCGGCCTTAGTGGGCTTTTCATTCAAGTGGCGAATGGAATAAACCTGTGTGCATGTTCTGGGTCTGGGCTCACTGGCCAATCACATCCAGCTTAGTTTAGCTTCTGCTTACATCATAGAATTCAATTTTAGTGGCTTTTCTGCTCTAGAAGAGCCACTTGATTGAATTATTTTATCCCCATTGAAGTAACCATATGGGGGTTGAAATAAACATATGTAGTAGTAGTAGTAGTAGTAGTAGTAGTAATAGTAGTAGTAGTAGTAGTAGTAGTAATAATAATAGTAATAATAATATAATAGAAGAAGAAGAAGAAACATACATACAATATTTACTTGTAAAAGAGAACAGCTCATTGATTAGCATATAATGTTGAGCTCCACATTTAAAACCTGAACACATGGATTGGATTGGATTAGAAATGGATTTTTGTCTCCATCATTTATTCTTTATTCAGATTGAGGTTCTGCAGTTTGTCAGAGATCAGCTGTGCTTCTCTGGCCTCAGCTTTGAAGTCCAACCCCTCTAATCTGAGAGAGCTGGACCTGAGTCTCAACTACAAGCTGCAGGATTCAGGAGTGAAGCTGCTGTGTGGTTTTCTGGAGAGTCCACACTGCAGACTGGAGACTCTGAGGTCAGACACCATTTTATCCTTCTGTGCTGAGAATAATATGAAGGTTGTGGTGACACTAAAGTGCAGACATAAGGCTGATATTATACTGATCCACACACATGTTCTGATGCAATAAATTTACGTCAATACATTTTATTAATTGAGCTTATCGATTTAATCGATGAATCGCTTCAGCCCTAATAGTCTATTTTAGTCTGCTCTTTCATAATTTCTTTTGGGCCTCACAATGCCCCAAAATGAATTTGATTCACTCAGTCCAATAACACTTGGAAAGTCTAGAAGAGAAACACGATAGAATTAATTTTTCCCCATTCAAGTTACCATATGGATTTGTATAGGTTAGTGTTGAAATAAAAAAAAAAAATAATACATACATACATACATACATACATACATACATACATACATACATACATACATACATACAATACAATACAATATACTTGTGTCAAAGCCTGCTCGTAGGCTGCAAAAACATGACCAGGCATGACAAGTTTACATGAAGAAAGTAACAATTTATTGTATAAAACAAGGATAATAACGTGGAAATCACTAAGTCATGTTAGCATGTCAACAACAGCTGCGTCCTCGATGAGAGAGACCAATTCAATAAGGTGGTGAGCTTTATAACTCCCACCACACAGGGCCCAGGTGTAGCTCATGCAGCTACATGTTGACAAGAAATGAAGTGGTTCATCCGGACATATTTGGCATCTTTGAAAACCTTGGGATCTTGAGTGGAATCTTAAATCAGTTTCAGTGGGTTTTTCTTTGTGTTTGGCTGCACAACATGAGTTTGTATAGATGGAGCCACTGATGGAGCTGCAGAGTTTAAGAGGTGAAGTCACTATGTCTTTATTGAAGTAGCAGCACGTTGTCATTAATATTAATGAGATCTCTTTTTACCTTTTTGTATTTTACAGTTTGAACCTGCATCCTGTTGGGTTCAGGTGTTTGGAGTTTCCTTTTTCTGAACTTCATTACTTCATTACTACATTCTAAAGCTTCTTCAGCTCTGAACAGATTATTAAACACTGATTTTAAGCAGGAACATTGTCTTCTAAAGTTGCTTTATTTATTCTTTATTCAGATTGAGTCTCTGCAGTTTGTCAGAGATCAGCTGTGCTTCTCTGGCCTCAGCTCTGAAGTCCAACCCCTCCCATCTGAGAGAGCTGGAGCTGGGTGGAAACAACCTGCCGGAATCAGACGTGAAGCTGCTGTCCGATCTGAAGGAAACTCCACACTGCAGACTGGAGACTCTGAGGTCAGTTCAGAGACATTTACACCGGGTATTTTTAATCATCTTTTTAATCCTCATTGAGATTGGATCACTGTCCTATAGAGCTAATACTGCACATGAGTTATTTGAGGTGCCAGCACATCAACCAAAGAAGAAGAAGAAGAAGAAGAAGTTTTATTTATATAGCGCCTTTGCAGAGCTCAAGGTCGCTTTACAAAGACTCTTTAAAATCTAAAAAAACACCGTTTTGTGAGCTGAGTTTTGGGAAACTTTATCAACTTTGGGATACACTGTCTACAAGAAACTCATTGTTTTCTTATCTTGTAATTTGCTGTATGACTATTATGTTTATGATGACTGATTTATGACTATTAGAGTCTGATCCTTCACTTATGTAATTAGTATTGCACAGTTTGCCCACCAGAGGGTGCTCTGCAGCTCCCCTGTTAACAACACTGCAGGACCACAAAACATTCAATCTGGTGACTGGAGTCTAAGGAGCATGCAGAACCAACAATGGAGGAGAATATGTGATCAGGGGTAGTTGGTCTTTTGTCAGGTGAAATACAAGGCTTAAAATAGCCCTCATCACTTCTCCTGTCCTGAAAACATTCAGGGCCAGATTTGCTAACCCTCCTATTTGTCATTGACTTGATTGTAGTTTCAGCAAACAGTGTAACAGTTTAAGTGGTGGCTGAATTAACTGGTGATAGTCTCAGATGTGTTGTAGGCGTGCCTTCAGGATCCCTTACCTGCCAACCAGGAAAAACTTTCCAATAACTTTGTTTATCTTAGTAATGTATCGTCATGTAGATAAAGGCTTCTGAATGGAGTTTTTTCATCCTTATCCTGCACGTTGATACTCAGGTATTTCTCCAACCTGCCAATTAGATTAAAGCGACGACTGGAGGTGATCATGTAGGTGACTGCATTTTTGTCTGTTGCAAAACACTGCAAACGTAAATAAATCGTCTAAATGCCCATGTTATCAACTGATTTGTGTCGCGCCATTTTTAATGTATTTGTACTTACATACGGGAGACCGCTGTCAGCTGTGCCAGCGTGCTCATATTAACCTGTGATACAACAACTGTATCTACTGTCGGTCATGTTTATATTCACTCATTCTGCAATCAAACACAAAAGTTAGAAGCAGGGATGTAGAAACCAAAATCAGTAGGGAATGGGCAGGGGCTTGAGTGGGGAAAAAAGGGCACTTCTCATTTGGGCTGTCGCGATAACTGCAAAAAATTGAGATACTGCCTACTGTGGAGGATGGCAAGCACCGCAACAACCGCAATGCTCATACTTTACACTTCAAGGCATTTTAAATTAATAAATTAGTGCTTCAAAAGTTCCACAACTGTAAAGAGCTCTGTAACGGTTCAAGGATGAATCTACATGGCCTGTGGGTGACATGTATTCAAACTTGGAAGCTGTTAAGTGTTGCCGTGTTTTGTGTTGTTTTACTGTTCGGATCATGTAGGTCAGTGTTTCTCAACGGCGGTACCGCCCCCCAGGGGGCGTTCCGAGGACGATGGGGGGCGGTGGAAGCAATATTTTAAAAGAGGAGCTGAGCTGCTTTTGGGGCGTTTGTTGGTTGGAAATTCTAAGGTGAGATTACACTTAAGATTCACAGCAATACGAGTTTAAACTTTGAACTACTTGCAAAAAACTGTGGTCTGCAACATTTAAACTTCCAGTTTAGTCCACTGCGACTGGACGAGACTGTGCATTTTTTCTCCATCAGCTACTTGTGGTGCAGCTTCGTGCTGCCTTCATGGGAACGGGAAGTCAGAGTATCATCTCTAAAATTTTACCCACATTGCGTTTACTGTGCAAACTCTAGAAAACCGACGCTCTCTTTCTAGCTGCAAAAGTGTTTATTTCTCTGAGGAAAACACCGTGAACGTCTTGTTATCGCAGTGGTTACACATTTACAATAGGGATTTTCCGCTGTCGGACTTGCCCTGAAAGCAACTTTGCTGCGACACCACTGAGTGACGTCGACCCTCCTCGCGCTGTGAGTTGCTGACAGTTTGTGCCAAAGCGGACATAGGTAGTTTCATTCGGCTATAAAAATGTAACGTTAAAAACTGAAGCCCTGTCTCGCTCTGTTGGGGACTGTTAGCAGCACTTTATCAGAGGTGCTGAAGTTAAGCTGTGTGGAATTATTCAGTGAGCTTTCTGAGTGATCACAGGTGTGTCGGTTAGTTTCGTTCTCATTCAGTTTTGTCTGTCAGACGGCGAGTGGAAGTGAATCAGTAACACAATGCAGTAAGCTACAGGGCATGTAGTGAAATGTTATGAATTCTCTTTAAATAAGCTAATGACGTTAGTCTCCTTTAACGTCTTTTTTTCTTTACATGTCAGAGAACACAGATCTGTGGGAGAGATTCTGAATGTGCAGAAAGTTTTGAACATGAGCAGATAAGTTACAGTGTTTCCCATACCTTCATTTATTTGTGGCGGCCGCTGACCACCACATATTGATTTTTTTACCAGGCCTATTTGAAATCATATTTGACTGCAGAACTGCAGGCAGCGCGAATTCGCGGAGCTCATCCTCTCGCTCGTCCCTCTCTCTCTCTCTCACCCGTCCCTCGATCTATCCTCTCTCTCCCTCGTGAACACAGGTGCACAACAGCCAATGTCGGAGACCCAGCTAGTAGAAGTTACTGGCAAGCATGTAAGGGGCCTAGCTAATAAGGACAGCTCAGTTAATGTTAAAATACAGCTGGGTTTCGAGGTTAGCATGCTGTAGTGCTGTAGCACAGTTGCACTGTCATTCTGTGGGAAACACTCGCAGGAGCTGAAGTCCGGTCAGTTACTGAATTAAAACGGATTAATTTATCACTGACATGAAAAGGGGCCATAAACACATTTAAATAATTTACTTCCCCACAAAAGAGGAGATAAGACTGAATCATGTGTGTTGACTCAGCAGGGATGATATTCAATTCAATTCAATTTTATTTATATAGCGCCAAATCATAACAACAGTTATCTCACAGCGCTTTTCATAAAGAGCAGGTCTAGACCGTACTCTGAAGTTATTTACAGAAGCCCAACAATTCCCACCAAGAGCAAGCACTAGGTGACAGAGGCAAGGAAAAACTTCCTTTTAAGAGGCAGAAACCTCGAGCAGAACCATGGCTCAGGGTGGGCGGCCATCTGCCTCGACCGGTTGGGGTGAGGGGGAGAGAGAGAGAGAGAGAGAGAGCAAGAGAAAGAGAGAGAGAGAGAGCAGGAGAGAGAGAGCAGAGGGAGGCAACCTAGTATACACATAGAGGTACAGACAATAAAGGTGATGGTGCTATAGACTGAATGAAAAATGGTACAGATATTTGTAGTAATGTTAGTGATATTAATTATAACAGTAATAATAGCAATAGGACTAGTAATAGCAGTTGCAACTGTAGCAGAGGGCGTCGAGCAGGAACACGGGGGCATATTAAAAGGAACATTAAATAAGTTGATCTACAGGAGAAAAATATTTAAAAGAAAGAAAACTGCCTGAGAGCTTCACTACATTGTATTCTATTATAATTATATATTTTGAATTGTCACCTGAATTTACAGACATGTCTACCCCAAATTGGTGCAGAAAAAGCAGAAATTAGGGGAGAAATCTTCACCAGAATGCAGGAAATGAAGTGTTTAATGCTCAAAATCTTCAGGGGGAGGACCCCCAGATCCCCCACTTATTAAGTGCCCCATCCAAGAAAACTTTTTTGCTTCATACACAGCTTCTGGGAGGAACATTCACTTAAATATAATTACTTTTCACATGGCTTTTTTGTTACCTTTTCCATGTTTTTAATAACAATAGTAACAATAAAAAATCAAAATATATTTAGGGCAAATCGTCAACATCTTTTTTGATGGGGGTCGGTAAGGGGTCTGGATAGTGGATAGGGGGGTGCTGGCCCAAAAAAGGTTGAGAACCACTGATGTAGGTGAATGTGTTGCTGTCTGTTGAAACTTTATTTTAAAGGTTTGGTAACTTTATTAGCATATTGCGTGTCTAATGTGGCTAGCAGGCTCGGTGAAGCTGTGATACTGTGGGACAGTCAAGAGAAACTGAACGGTAAGCCTCATTTGAGGCTCACTAACTAACGAGTAGTGCATCGAATGCCTGCAGCTGTTTTTCATGTTGCTTTCTGTGGTGCAGTGGTTAGTTGTGGACAGCCTGTTCTGCTCCGCACCGGCGTTTGTGTGTGTGTGTGCCTGTGTGCGTTGCTGCGGTATATAAATTGACTTGATAGAAATGCGCTAAAGGTAACGATATAGTTAATGTTACGTGTGAAAAAGATGGTTTAACTACGGAAATGACTTTGCTTGTTGTCGACTAGCACCCAGTAGCTAGCTTGCTCCGACCCTAAAGCTGCTGTTAGCGGCTCGCTGTACAGTGAGGTGAGATCCACAGACCCACTTACTCTACTATATGGCACCAAATTACTTCATTAATGAAAATTGAATACCGTGATGTTGAGCCACAACATATTTCCACTGGGAACTTACTTCACTGCGACAGCCCTACTTCTCAATTATTTACAAATCTTCCTTACTACTTGAATTAAATTCCCTCACGCAGTTGTTTCAATTATATTCAATTTTATTTTAACAACAATTATCTCACAGCACTTTTCATAAAAGAGCAGGTCTAGACCGTACTCTGTGATGATATTCACAGAAACCCAACTATTTCTCAATTCCAGAAACTCAGGTAAACTCCCACTGCAACTGTACTACAGTAATATTTGTATCATCTGCAGGTTGAACTAATATACGCTCGTTACATGATGAAGGTACATTTACTGCATTTAGCCGACGTGCTACATCATTAGCTCGACTGCTGTTTTCAGTAACTATCTTTACTATTCAATTCAATTCAATATTATTTATATAGCGCCAAATGACAACTACAGTTATCTCACAGCGCTTTTCATAAAGAGCAGGTCTAGGCCATACTCTGAAGTTATTTACAGAAGCCCAACAATTCCCACCAAGAGCAAGCACTAGGCGACACAGGCAAGGAAAAACTTCCTTTTAAGAGGCAGAAACCTCGAGCAGAACCATGGCTCAGGGTGGGCGGCCATCTGCCTCGACCGGTTGGGGGTGAGGGGGAGAGAGAGAGAGAGGGCAAGAGAAAGAGAGCAGAGGGAGGCAGCCTACACAGTATACACATAGAGGTACAGACAGTAAAGGTAATGTTGCTATAGACTGAATGAAAAATGGTACAGATATTTATAGTAATGTTAATGATAATAACAGTAATAATAGCAATAGGACTAGTAACAGCAGTTGCAACTGTAGCAGAGGGCGTCGAGCAGGAACACGGGGGCAGCAGGAGACTCCTAACCACAGATCCAGACTCCACAGCTCCAGAGCCAGCAACACCCGCAGGAAGCGACAGGAGGAGGAAGCACATGACCATGGGAAAGGGAAGAAGTCGAGTTAGTAACATGCATTAATGGGATGAGGTTGCACTCAGAGGGAGAGAGAGAGAAGAGGAGAGAGGAGCTCAGTGCATCATGGGAAATCCCCCGGCAGTCTAATGCTATTATGCACTCTAAAGCAGCATAATAGCAGTGGTGCTGGAGGCCAGGGCGATGCCATCAAGGGAAAACTATATCTTCAGATAATGAGTCACGGAGGTGCTTAGGGCCTAGAACAATAACTTCAGTTTTATCTGAGTTTAATATTAGAAAATTAAAGGTCATCCAGGTTTTAACATCCTGTAAGGAACATTTGAAGCTCAGCTAACTGATGAGTTTCATCTGGCTTGATCGATAGATATAACTGAGTATCATCTGCATAACAATGAAAGTTTATGGAGTGTTTCCTGATAATATTGCCTAAAGGAAGCATATATAAAGTGAAGAGGATTGGTCCGAGCACAGATCCTTGTGGAACTCCATGACTTACTTTGGTATGCATGGAGGACTCATCGTTAACATGTACAAATTGAAATCGATCTGATAAATAGGACTTAAACCAGCTTAGAGCGGTTCCTTTAATGCCAATGAAATGTTCCATTCTCTGTAATAGGATCTGATGGTCAATGGTATCAAATGCAGCACTAAGATCTAGTAAAACCAATACAGAGACAAGTCCTTTGTCTGATGCAGTCATTAGTAATTTTCACCAGTGCTGTCTCTGTGCTATGATGAGCTCGAAATCCTGACTGAAAATCCTCAAATAAACTATTGCTATGTAGAAAGTCACACAGCTGTTTGGCAACTGCTTTCTCCAGGACCTTAGAGTTAAATGGAAGGTTAGATATAGGTCTATAGTTGGTTTAATTACAGCTACTTTAAAGTACTGTGGCACATAGCCTGTTGATAAAGACAGACTGATCACATTTAGTAGAGAAGTGCTGACTAAGGGCAGAACCTCTTTAAGCAGCCTAGTCAGGATGGGGTCTAAGAGGCAGGTAGATGGTTTAGATGAAGAAATTATTGAAGTTTTTGGTGCATTTTGTTTCTAATAGCTAGAATTTTATTATTAAAGAAGCTCATGAAGTCGTAACTACTGAGAGCTATGGGAATATGTGGCTCAATAGAGCTGTGACTCTGTCAGCTTGGCTACAGTGCTGAAAAGAAACCTGGGGTTGTTCCTATTTTCCTCTATTAATGACGAGTAGTACGCTGCTTTGGCATTACAAAGGGCTTTCCTGTAAGTTCTAAGACTATCTTGCCAAAATAAACGAGAATTTTCCAGTTTGGTGGAACGCCAATTCCTCTCAAGTTTCTGTGATATTTGCTTTAATTTGCGAGTTTCAGTATTATACCATGGAGCTAACCGTCTTTGTTTTAGTATTTTCTTTTGTAGAGGGGCTACAGAGTCAAGTGTTGTTCGCAGCGAGTCTGCAGCAATATCAACAAGATGATCGACTTGGGAGGGACTGAAAGTCGCGTAAGAGTCCTCTGTTAATTTGATACCTGATAATGAATTTAGAGCTGATGGAATCGCATCCTTAAATTTAGCTATAGCACTATCAAACAGACAACGTTCAGCATTACAAGCTCAAAAGTTATCAAACAGTGGTCAGATAAAGAGGGATTCTGGGGGTACACTATTAAATGTTCAATTTCAATACCATATACCAGAACAAGGTCGAGGGTGTGGTTAAAACAGTGAGTCGGTTCATGAACACTCTGAGAGAAGCCAATTGAATCTAATAGAGAGATAAACGTAGTACTAAAGCTGTCATTCTCTACATCCACATGAATATTAAAATCCCCTACAATAATAACTTTGTCCATTTTAAGGACTACAGTTGACAAAAACTCTGCAAATTCAGATAAGAATTCAGAGTACGGCCCAGGTGCTCGGTACACTACAACAAATAGAATTGGTTGCAGTGATTTCCAGCTTGGGTGTGAAAGACTCAGAACAAGGCTTTCAAATGAGTTATAATTTAGTTTAGGTTTAGAGCTGATTACTAGGCTAGAGTCAAAGATAGCTGCAACTCCACCTCCTCGGCCTGTGCTTCGAGGAATGTGAGTATTAATATGACTGGGAGGGGTGGATTCATTTAGGCTCACATATTCTCCATCACCCAGCCAGGTTTCAGTAAGACAGAATAAATCAATTTCATAATCTGATATTAGTTCATTTACTAGTACACCTTTAGAAGAGAGAGATCTGATGTTTAAGAGTCCACATTTTACTCTCCTATTCGTTTGCACTATTGCTCCTGTGGTTTTAATTTTCATGAGGTTTTTATGCACAACTCCTCTTCTGTATACCTTTGATTTAAATAATGGAAAGGAGGAGCAGAGAAGTGTGTTAGACTGCGACTCTGCCTCCTGGTCTCAACTCTGGGTTGTCATGGATTTGGTCCAATAAAGTTGGCCAGATTTCTAGAAATGAGAGCTGCTCCTTCCCAAGTGGGATGGATCTCTCCGAATCCGACCAGGTGTTCCCCAGAAAGCCTGCCAATGATCTACAAAGCCCACATCGTTTGCTGGACACCACCTCGATAACCAGCGGCGGAATGATGACATGCGCGTATACATGTCATCACTGGGTTTGGGCAGGGGTCCAGAGAAAACTGCCAAAAATGTGTCCAACATTGCAAATGAGTTTTAATTTAGTTTAGCTTTAGAGTTGATTAGTATACTAGTGTCGAAGATAGCTGCAACTCCACCTCCTCGGCCTGTGCTTTAAGCAATGTATTAATATTTCTGGGAGGGGTGGATTCATTTACATTACATTTACATTTACTCATTTGGCAGACGCTTTTATCCAAAGCGACTTACATTTGAGGAACAACTTACAAGTATCAACGGAGCATCAAATATAGATTTACAACTGGCAATACATACTAGTATGAGTGGCAATAAATACTAGTAAGAGCTCATAGTACATATCACATCAATGGGTAAATACCTAGGGAAGGAAGTAAGAGTTTAACAGAAAGTGCAATCAGAACAAAAAGTGCAGTCAATACAAGATAATTGTAGGGATAGAAGAAGAAGAGCACAGGAAGTGCATGTTAGAGGTTAGTTAGTTAGAGGTGTTATAAGAGGAAGTGTTCTCGGAAGAGATGAGTTTTTAAGAGCTTCTTGAAGTTAGAGAGGGACGCCCCTGCTCTGATGGCGTGTAGTAGCTCGTTCCACCATCGTAGTGTCACAGATGAGAACAGCCGGGACTGGGATCGCTTTGTGTGAAGGGCTGGCAGAGCCAGGCGCCGTTTGTTGGAGGAGCGTAGCGGGCGAGAAGGAATGTAGGTTTGTATAATGGAGTTTAGGTAGATGGTGCAGACCCGGTGGTCACTCTGTATGCAAGCATTAGTGACTTGAATTTGATTCTGGAGGCCACGGGGAGCCAGTGGAGGTCACCGAGTAATGGAGTGACATGAGTGCTTTTGGGCTGATCAAAAACCAGACGCGCTGCTGTGTTCTGAACCATTTGTAAGGGTTTTACTGCACAAGCTGGAAGACCTGCTAGGAGGGCATTGCAATAGTCGAGGCGAGGGATAGCCATGGCCTGTACCAGAAGCTGGGCGGCATTCTGAGTGAGGTAGGGCCTGATTTTCCTTTTGTTGTATAGAGCAAAGCGGCATGACTTAGAGACAGCAGCGACATGGTCTGAAAAGGACAGTTGATCATCAATCATGACACCCAAGTTTCTCACCATCTTGGTTTGAGTGATGGTTGAGGAGTCAATTTGTAGCTTGATGTTATGGTGAATAGATTGCTTGGCTGGAATGACAAAGAGTTCAGTCTTGGAGAGGTTTAGTTGAAGGTGGCAGGCCTTCATCCATGTAGATATGTCCGAGAGACAGTCTGTAATCCGCGCCGAGACAGTGGGATCGTCTGGTGGGAAGGATAGGTAGAGTTGCGTATCATCTATGTAGCAGTGGTAAGAGAAGCCTTGGGGTACGCCTGTGGAGAGGCAGTGGGAGGAGGATAATTGTCCTTGCCACAAGACATTGTAGGAGTGCCCAGAAAGGTAGGATTCAAACCACAGGAGCGCTTTACTCGAGATACCCATTGCTGAGAGCTCGGATAGCAGGATCCTGTGGTTGACTGTATCAACGGCAGCTGATAGGTCAAGCAGGATAAGAACTGAGGATCGGGCTGCAGCTTTAGCTGCCCTCAGGGCTTCAGTTACAGACAGAAGAGTCGTTTCAATAGAGTGGGAACTCTTAAAGCCAGACTGATATGGATCTAGGAGGTCTTTCTGTGAGAGGAATTCTGAGACCTATTTGAAATCTGCCAGTTCAAGAGTTTTGGATAAACTGGAAGAGACACTGGTCGATAGTTCTCAACTTGAGTAGGGTCAAGTGAGGACTTTTAGAGCAAGGGTGTAACCCGAGCCCTTTTTGAAAGTGGTCGGAAGGTTCCTGAAGCCAGAGAAGTGTTTATCACATGAGTGATTGCTGGGACCACAGTGGGAGATATGGCTTGGAAGAGATTGGTGGGAATCGGGTCCAGTGGGCATGTAGTTGGACAGCTACGAGTCAAGAGTTCTGATACTTCACTCTCTGAGAGAGGAGTAAACGAGGAGAGTGAAGAACCACTGGCCTGGGAGGGCAGAGGAAAAGATGTAGTAGGACTGCTACATTGGTTGAGTTTGAATGTTTCAGAGAATTGGCTAGTTATAGCCTCCACTTTGCCTGTGAAGAAGGCAGCAAAGGTATCAGCAGACAAGTTTGTGGGTGGTGGAGGGGGGAGGAGGATTTAGTAGCGCTTTAAAAGTGGAAAATAATTTCCTTGAGTCAGTGGCACTGCTAATTCTGTTATTATAGAATGCAGTTTTGGCAGCACTGATGCTTGTCGAGAAGGAGGATAGGAGTAATTGGTAGCCCTTAAGGTCGGCAGGGTCTTTGGTTTTTCTCCATTTTCTTTCAGCAGCTCTGAGATCAGTATGGAGCCCACGGATGGTATCAGTTAGACACAGGTGGGACTGGTTTGGTCGAGTAGGCTTGGTGGATAGAGGACACAGGCTATCTAGGTACGAGCTTAGTGTAGAGCACAGAGATTGTGAGGCATCATTGACCTGAAGTGAGGAAAAAGAAGAAGAAGAAGCTACCACTGAGGCAAAGTGGGCGGCAGAAAGGTTGCGGAGGTTGTGGCGGTGGCAACCGCCTCACATATTCTCACATATTCTCCATCACCCAGCCAGGTTTCAGTAAGACAAAATAAATCAATATCTTAATCTTTATTAATCGTTATAATTAATTAATTTAATAGTATCTGATCTGAGTCGACATTAAATTTCATACTCAACATTTTTCTATAAACTGAGTTCACACAGAGACCATGGTCTTAAGTATTCAGTATGTTCATCACAAGACAACAGCAAAGTAAACTGTGCCAAAATGTGCATGTTTTTAATGCTACAAGTATATATTTAGTAGGGTTGAGCCGGATACTCGGCTGAAACGAGTATCCGGTACGGATAAAGCATTATGCCGAGTACGAGTATTATACGAGTAATACGAGTCAATATCTGTGCTCGGATTGAATAAAAATCGTCATTGTGACTGTGCACATACACTCTCTTTCTCTGTGCCGGTCATCAAAGATTTTTTTTTTAAACTGTCAGCTGGCTCTAACCAGTTTTTTTTTTACTTCATGCACTGAGTGTCTGACACTTTCTTGCTGAATTTAAAAAAATAAAGGTATAAATAAATTATTTAAAATAATATTACAAATTATACTACACACACACACAAACCCCCCTTTCCGGCTCTCTCTTACTCTCTCACACACACATATACCTAGCCTGCATCACGAACCCAGGATATGTTTTTGTTATCTGGCTTCACTAACCCTACAACCATGATCAGGTTAAACGGCACCACAAAGCTGGTTATCAACTCGGTAAATTAACCCAGGGTTTCCCGATCCAGCCGGGAGCGCGTTCACATAAAAGAGGCGGTGTTAGCAGCAGATGACCAAACAGACATGAACAGGTCCACTGTCAGCAGAGCGTCATATTTTATGATGGAGGATTAAACTGTAACACTACAGAAATACGACAGTAGCACGGCTGAAACTGACACATGCAGGGAGACAGAAAATCACAGACAGTCTGAATGCCTAAATGAACAGGCGTAGTCTATAATAATGTGTTGATAAAGTGTTCTAATGAGCTGCAGAAAATATCAGCCTTATTCTTTCAGCTCGGCTGTGTGTCGGCGTTTCCACATTAAAAGACTCGGGCCGTTCTCCTTCACTTTAAAAAAAACTTGTCGCCTCTTCAAAAATCAGGTTAATTTATTTAACACACTCAAAAGTGTCCAAACATTGTTCTAAATTAACTTCATAAAGCAATGAAACGGAAAAATCCCTTCGTGCCAGAAAATGAGCTCAAATAATGTTTGAAAGACTGAATCTGAACATTTAGGCTGCTGAAAACTCACCGTCCCACCTTTTGCACCCACATCGCGAAAGGTGGGACGGAACATGACTACAGTCTCTGTAGTCGGCCTTAGAAAGCTATACTAACCTAAATAAACAGACTATGTTCATATTAAAATTTAGTATTTCAATACCAAACTGCTCATCATATTCAGCCTCACGTTAGAAAAATCAAAACCATTTATTTAACGGCTGCGTCAGGCTGTGTGAAACGGACTGGGAGCAAATAAAAAATCTTAAAGACAAAGTAGGCTGATCCTGCTGTACTGTAAAAACCTGTAGGCAACATTAGCCTGAGGCTTTTAATCAGTCTCTGTAGGATCGCCATAGTCAAGAGTTTCTCCACATCACCCCTGCAAACAGAAAGCAGCCTATTGGCTAAAACAGTCTGTGGGATTTCCTACAGATGGTGATGTCATTTTCCAGAGACCTGATTGGTCAGTAGGCAGCGTTTTCACAGAGTTAATCTCTTTTCTGGAACATAACCTGCTCGGAGCAGGTTAGCCGTTCATAAAAAACTTAAAAGTTAAAATAAGAAAGTCATGTTGAGCATGAAAAGTCTTGTTCATTGTTCAGTTAATTTATGTGTCGTCTCGGGCTGACTCGTTTTTTTTTCAGTGAAAGTGATGTGTAGCTCGGTCAGTCCTTTTATTTTGTGCTGTTCTTTTTGGACCTGAAGACAGCAGTGGGACGCCTGCTGCAGGGGGGGTGGGGACTTACATGTAACATCATTTTGCAAAATAAATAAATAAAATAAGTCATCGGCACCTTTTCACGTAGCCTCCTTTTACTCTTTACTCAAGTATTTTCTGTGGGCCAGTAATCTACTTTTAATTTCGCTACAGTTTCCATTAGGGCTGGCCCGAATGTCACTGTTTTGAGCTTTGACGCTTTGATAATCGTGCTAATGCTGCGTTCCAGGCAACTCGGAACTGGGAAATTTCCCACCTCCCAACTACAGAAACTACCTGGAACGCCACTTGAAGTCGGATTTCCTACTTGTGAACTCGGAGAAAAAAACTGTACCCCGACTTCACGAGTAGCAGCTGAATGATGTCAGAAAGCAATATCAGCGCCCATGGAAGCACACACTGTAAATGCTAAACCATAAACTAAAAGGCAACATACGTAGACACAACGTAGATTTGCATGTATTTGACTTAAAATAGTACATACGATCATATAGTAAAACCTGTTCTGCATGTATATTGATGTAGAAATTTGTTTTGCACATACGGTAGCTGGCTGCAGTAAAGAATCTCATAAAATCATATTTTCTACATAAAAGTTATTGGTAAAAATGCAAGTACAAGTGTAACAACAACACTGACTGACTTGAGGGCTACCAACTTATAGCCAGAGTGGTACACAGAACTAGTAAAGCATGGGCTGTTTATGTCAGTTGTTGCAGTTAAACTGCCATCCTCTTAATTAACACCTAAAGCACAACTGAGGGTGCATCTGTGTGTACACGTCATGCACCACCATGCACCTGGAATGCTTTGATGTCAAAAGTCGGAAGTTTCAACTGGGAAAAATCCCAGTTCCGACCAGTCTCGAATGCGCCATAAGTGCCATGGACCACTGTACCAGTGCAAGTGGACCAGTGATTTTGAGTAATAATTAAAAGAATCAAATGGCATAATTGAGTCAATTTGCCGGTACGTTTTTTTCTACAGAACGGCCATCGACGGCTGTTCTGGGTTTTAATGGGTTAACATTAGAATGGACAGCCGAAGCTGAATTTGAATAAGTGAAGTATGCTAGCTACAAAAACAGTGCAAAAATAGCTTGTGCTGTGTTATTTTACAGAGTGGCCAGCACTGTCAGTGCAGTAACGTTAGGTGACAATCGGACAGACCTTATAATAGCAACAACGATTATGTTGTCTTATTAAAATATTCATTAATTAATTTAGGTAAATCATCATCATCATCTTCGTCATGACTCGTGGCCCAGCCAGGCCATTCACTATCCTCCTGCTCCCGCCCTGCTTAACACTGCCTCCCTACTATGCTTACCGTTTCAATTACACTCTCCTGCTCACTCTGTCCCTCATTGACTTCACTGTCCTCCTTGACTTCACTGTCAGACACCATCTGACACAAGAAACAGAGGGGGAGGGTGGAGCCTGTTTAGAGATGATTGGGCCAGCCCAGTGTCAGTATGGAAAATGAACCAATGGGCCGCTGTGCCTGCTTTATGGGCCGGTTGTTGGCCAAAAAAACCCAAAAATGTATTACCTATACCGACCGGCCCCCAAGTGCGTCGGCCCACCGCGCATTTGCCCGGTATGCCAGATTACCAGTCTAGCCCTGGTGCCGAACCACGTTGGTGGCTGCTGTACAGAGAAGGGTGAACCATAGGTGAGAGTCCAGAGTGAAAGAGTCTGATCCAGCAGGTCCAGAGCAGAATCTGGGAATAGTTTAGCCGGACAGGGGTCCAGACGGAGAGCAGACAGAATGAGCAGTTTCCCACAGCAGAACTAAATCTAGCACACTATGATGCAAAATTCACTTTTAACTTTCATTATAGCAACTAAATGCTCTTCTTCTACAGTCAGCCTGATAATTAGGCTTATTTAAATGCATTCATTGTGTTGCTGTTTGATGTCTGTAGAAGGCTGACATTATGATGATCCACAATAACACAATGACAAAGTCCCTCTACTCATTTTAGGGAAAAGCTCATTGATTAGGACATAGTAATGTTGAGCTCCACATTTAAAACCCGAAGACATCAATTATAAGTGGACTTTGTCACAGCTGGTGTGGGAAAGGTAACAAGAACAGGACCCAAATGCAGATGACGAGGCAGACTGATTTAGTTCTGGGGTTTATTGTTGAAACAGAGATCTAAAAGCTTACAACAGGCAACAAATCAAAAGGGGCAGAACAAAGAAGAAAATCCAAGATACAAAAGATCAGGCAGAGAATCAAGACAAGCAGGTTCTGAGTCAACACTGAGGAACACTGGATCTGGGCCTTTAGATCCTGAACATGTACATGAGCAGCTGATGAGAGAATGAGGTGGATAGATGGGAGGGGCACAGTCTGGGATGGAGAGAGAAAAGTCAGAAAGCATTGGACTGCTGAAGATCAGCAACTACAGTGGTGTGAAAAAGTGTTTGCCCCCTTCCTCATTTCCTGTTCCTTTGCATGTTTGTCACACTTAAGTGTTTCGGAACATCAAACCAATTTCAACAATAGTCAAGGACAACACAAGTAAACACAAAATGCAATTTGTAAATGAAGGTGTTTATTATTAAAGGTGAAAAAAATCCAAACCATCATGGCCCTGTGTGAAAAGTGATTGCCCCTAAACCTAATAACTGGTTGGGCCACCCTTAGCAGCAACAACTGCAACCAAGCGCTTTGCGATAGCGTGCAATGAGGCTTTTACAGCGTCCTGGAGGAATTTTGGCCCACTCATCTTTGCAGAATTGTCCTAATTCAGTTACATTAGAGGGTTTTCGAGCATGAACGGCCTTTTTAAGGTCATACCACAACATCTCAATAGGATTCAGGTCAGGACTTTGGCTAGGCCACTCCAAAGTCTTCATTTTGTTTTTCTTCAGCCATTCGGTGGTGGACTTGCTGGTGTGTTTAGGATCATTGTCCTGCTGCAGAACCCAAGTTCGTTTCAGCTTGAGTACACGAACAGATGGTCGGACATTCTCCTTCAGGATCTCTTGGTAGACAGCAGAATTCATAGTTCCTTTTATCACGGCAAGTCTTCCAGGTCCTGAAGCAGCAAAACAGCCCCAGACCATCACACTACCACCACCATATTTTACTGTTGGGATAATGTTTTTTATGAAATGCAGTGTTCCTTCTACGCCAGATATACTTGGACACACACCTTCCAAAGAGTTCCACTTTCGTCTCATCGGTCCACAGAATGTTGTCCCAAAAGTCTTGGGGATCATCAAGATGTGTTGTGGAGAAATTAAGACGAGCTTTGATGTTCTTTTTGCTCAGCAGTGGTTTTCTCCTTGGAACTCTGCCATGCAGGCCATTTTTGCCCAGTCTTTTCCTGATGGTGGAGGCATGAACGCTGACCTTAAGTGAGGCAAGTGAGCCCTGCAGTTCTTTGGACGTTGTTGTGGGGTCTTTGTGACTTCTTGGATGAGTCGTCCGCTGCGCTCTTGGGGTAATTTTGGGCGGCCGGCCACTCCTGGGAAGGTTCACCACTGTTCCATGTCTTCGCCATTTGTGGATAATGGCTCTCACTGTGGTTCGCTGGATTCCCAAAGCTTTGGAAATGGCTTTATAACCCTTTCCAGACTGATAGATCTCAATTACTTTCTTTCTCAATTGTTCCTGAATTTCTTTGGGTGTCGGCATGATGTGTAGCTTTTAAGGATCTTCTGGTGGACCTTACTGTGTCAAGCAGCTCCTATTTAAGTGATGCCTTGATTGTGAACAAGTGTGGCAATAATCAGGCCTGGGTGTGGCTAGAGAAACTGAACTCAGGTGTGGACAACCACAGTTATAGTATGTTTTAACAAGGGGGGCAATCACTTTTTCACACAGGGCCAAGGTGGTTTGGATTTTTTTTCACCTTTAATAATAAACACCTTCATTTACAAATTGCATTTTGTGTTTACTTGTGTTGTCCTTGACTATTGTTTAAATTGGTTTGATGTTCCGAAACACTTAAGTGTGACAAACATGCAAAGGAATAGGAAATGAGGAAGGGGGCAAACACTTTTTCACACCACTGTAAGGGCTCAGGGGAAGTGGGTAGGAAAGACAGAAATACAGAAAGACATTATCTCCATCTTTGATTCTTTATTCAGATTGGAGGACTGCAGTTTGCCAGAGATCAGCTGTGCTTCTCTGGCCTCAGCTCTGAAATCTAAACCCTCCCATCTGAGAGAGCTGGACCTGAGTAATAACGAGCTGCAGGATCCAGATTTGCTGCTGCTGTCAGATTTTCTGGAGAGTCCACACTGCAGACTGGAGACTCTGAGGTCAGACACCATTTTTTCCTTCTGTGCTGAGATTAATATGATGTGAAAGTTGTGGTGACACTAAAGTGCAGACATAAGGCTGATATTATACTGATCCACACTGAGGATCTTAATGCTAAAGGCTCTTTTCTACTTCAGTGGTTTAGTCCATTGACTGTGGCAGAGCAATGTTGAGCTCCACATTTAAAAGCTTAATATAAGCAGAAACATCTCCACTGGATAATTCACTCTGAACCTCTTTGTTACGTCCCGGCTCGATGGGTAAAGAAAGCAACATAAACTGGAGGCTTTTGGTGAAAAGGTGTTTAATTGGAAAGTGAGAGTTTAACACAAATGTAGAACCACAGTAAAGGGCCTTCTGGGTTCTGCTTAGACCATAAAAACAAGAGAACAAAAAGAGGTCTCCACTAAGAGAGACAGTTACCAAGCTCCACAAAATAAAGTGAAACAGAAGATCTCTCTTCAGCTCCAAATGGTTTTAAAAGCCAAAACACAAAGAGAGCAGCAGCCATAACCCTAGAGAGGCTAACAGGGGAATACTAAGACAACACAAAGGGGTCAGTAGACTGTTCACAGCTTGATAGATGGCGGCAAGCTCTACGGGTGCTACAGGTGCTCTTGTAGCCCTCTTGACATACTCATTTGTTCGTAGCTTTTTAAAATTCCAACTTTTTAATGATCATGTTTGTAAATGGGAATATGATCTGAAACCGCTTGGCAGTTGCAGGATTTTAGGTTCTGGACGAAATGCGGTCCTCCCGAGTTTTTGGAGGCACTCAACAAACAAATGCGCGCATGGCATTGTCCGAAGAGAATGCAGGAGAGATAAGTTGATATAATAATATCATCATAATATCATACTTATAAAAGATAATATCTCTGTGCCTTTTATTATCGGGTGACATCCCAGTGCCCTGGGCCAGAAAATCAATCTCCTCGGGGATTAAAGCTTTTACGGCAGGCTTGGAGGGTAGCTGGCTGCGGAAAGGGGGTGTGTCTGATGGCAGTTTTGAGGATATGGAGTCGGAAGAGAAGTTAGAACGACGAGTCGGCAAATGTGTGGAGGGAGAACATTTCTTTGTGGGAGCAACAAAGGATATGTCAGCACAGCAGAAACAGATCCCTCTCTCTTGTGAGAAGCCACCCTGGCCAACTGAGCGGTCAGCAGTCTGATTCTCGGTTGCTCGTTTTTTTTTTCTATAGGCAAGGCAAGGCAAGTTTATTTGTATAGCACATTTCAACGACAAGGCAATTCAAAGTGCTTTACACAAAACATAAAAGCAAAAGGGAAAAACAATAAAAACATTTGAAAGCAACATAAAATATAATTACAATCAGGGTTAAAAGCTAAAAACAAAGAAAACAGGACAGTAAAAGTTACAGTGCAGTCTAAGTTATCAATAAAAAGAAAAATCTTAAATATTTAATTAAAAGCAGTGGTAAAAAGAAAGGTCTTCAGTCTTAATTTAAAAGAACTGACAGTTTCAGCAGACCTGCAGTTATCTGGGAGTTTGTTCCAAATATACGGAGCATAATAACTGAACGCTGCTTCTCCTTGTTTAGTTTTGACTCTGGGGACAGAAAGCAGACCTGCCCCAGACGACCTGAGAGGTCTGGATGGTTCATAACGAAGCAGAAGATCAGAAATATATTTTGGTCCTAATCCATTTAGTGCTTTGTAAACTAACAGCAGGATTTTGAAATCAATTCTTTGACATACAGGTAGCCAATGTAAAGACCTCAGAACTGGAGTGATGTGATCCACCTTTTTGGTCTTAGTGAGGACTCGAGCAGCAGCGTTCTGAATCAGCTGCAGCTGTCTGATGGATTTCTTAGGGAGCCCTGTAAGGACACTGTTACAGTAGTCAAGTCGACTGAAGATAAATGCATGGATAAGCTTTTCCAGGTCCTGCTGAGACATAAGGCCTCTTATCCTTGATATATTCTTCAGGTGATAGTAGGCTGACTTTGTAATTGTCTTAATATCTTGGCCCAGTCCCACAGCTAGAATTAATAAAGAACAAACACTCCAGATCAGGGGTCGGCTAATAAGTCTGGCATCGGACCACATTTCTTTCAAGCTGTTAGATGGCGGGCCAGAAATGAATGTCCTTCAGAACTTTTCAAATGGCAGTCTTGAGAACCGGGACAAATCCCGGTGGGCCAGTCAACTCCAGTTGGCAGAAGGTTAAGTGACCCGTGCCGACCCCCCTTCTCCCCAGACCTGTTGGTCTATTCCAGTGGTTCTCAACCTTTTTTGGGCCAGCGCCCCCCCTATCCATTATCCAGGTCCCTTACCGCCCCCCATCAAAAAATTGGCTATTTGCCCCAAATGTTGTTAATTGTTTTTTGTTGTCGTTACTATTGTTACTAAAACATGGAAAAAACACAACTGGATGACAAACAACATATTAATTACTTTCCCAGGTAACAAAAAGCCATGTGAAAAGTAATTATATTTAACTAATAAGTGAATGTTCCTCCCAGAAACTGTGTTTGAAGCCTGATACTGTTATTTTGGATGGGACTCTTAATAAGTGGGGGGGTATGGAGGTCCTCCCCCAGAACATTTTGAGCATTAAACACTTTATTTCCTGCATTCTGGTGAAAATTTCTGCTCCAAATTATGGTAGAAATGTATTATTATTAGTGGTGGGCATAGATTAATTTTTTAAATCTAGATTAATCTCACTGTAATCTTGAAATTAATCTAGATTAATCTAGATTAAAATTGCTCATTATATAAATGTTCGTACACAAAGTGCTGTCCAACAGCTGTCTGTGGACGTGTTGCTACAGTTAGTGTGAGTAAATACCGCACAATGCGTTTTTTAATCAACCGGCGTATCAATAACTAACCTGGCTAGTTGTAAACAAACAGCTGGCCGAGCGAGGTTGTAACTGGAACGCCGTCAACTCGGTTGTGACATCATTCCCAGCTCCGACCTCCGAGGTAAATTGAACGCAGCAACAGCTGCATCCATGTAAGCACGTCACGTTTGATGTGGTAATTTCACAGTAGGCACATACACAGGTTAGAAGACTCGTTCTTGCCCCCTACAGTATAATTCGGCTAGGTATACATCTGCGCTAAAATATCAAGCTTGCGCAGTATAGACCCATCTCCCAACCCAACTTTGAGAAGAGATTAACGGCGATATTTTTTTATCGCCCGATAAGAGTCTCACGTTAACGCAGCACGTTAACGCCGATAACAGCCCAGCACTACTTATTATATAAACAGAAACACAAAATTCATCTGAAAATTAAAAATATATACATATAATAGAATATAATGTAGTGAGCAGTGTTGGGAACGTTACTTGAAAAAAGTAATTAGTTATAGTTACTCACTACTTGTTCCAAAAAGTAACTGAGTTAGTAACTGAGTTACTCTGTAATAAAAGTAACTCGTTACCAGGGAAAGTAACTATTTCCGTTACCTACTCTCTGCTGCTTAATCGAATCTCTGTTTAGCTGGTGTGTGTGTGTGTGTGTGTGTGTGGCGCGTGTGCCACACACACACCCTGTAAAAGCACTGGCTCTGATTGGCTACCAAGAAACATGACTCTGCCTTAGCCAGCATAATCGCTGGTTGAAAGGCACCGAGCTTCTCTTGTCCCTCGTCTCTCCCCGCCGACAGAGTTTAACAGGCAGGCGGGAACGGGAACAGGTGAGCGTCACGTTAGCTCCAGAGAAGCTGATATGGAGAGCGCAGCGTACCGGTCCACTTCAAGCACTAATTACCTCGTTATTACCCACCTCCTGACTAGCTGTGTGAGCCAGCTGGTGCGTTCGGATTACACAGTTTATTACATAGTAACGCACCGCATTTAACGACCAGTAACGTTAACGGCGTTATAACGACGGGAAAAGTAATTAGTTAGATTACCCCGTTACTAAAAAAATAACGCCGTTACGTAACGCCGTTCTTTTAAACGCCGTTATTCCAAACACTGGTAGTGAGGCTCTCAGGCATTCTTTATCGCTTTTAAATATTTTTCTCCTGTAGATCAACTTATTTAATATTCACCACAACCGCCACTCCTAAAATTTCCCACAATCATTAAAATATGCTCTACAAATGTTTTCACTCGCACGCTGTGTGAGCATGGCAGCACTCAATGCTCGGCTCGCTTCCTCTTAACGCAAGCGAAGGAAAATATTCTGGCAGTAAATGTACAGTGTCTGTTACAGTGTGTTAGCTAAATTAGCTAACATCTCACCTCCCCTTCAGACTGTGCAGCTAAGCAGAGCAGCTTATACAGCAGGCTGTCTTTTGGATGCTATGTAACTTAACATTAGCTCAATTTATAGAAAGTAACTGAAAGCTGTATTTTATTACTGCCTACTTGTCCAATGTTAAAAACATCAGGCACAAACTTAGACTAAACTGATGTAGACTGAATAAATTATTTTTCAGTTTTCAGTCTGAAAAAGTGGTTTTGGAAAAGAGAGGACGGAAACATGAGGACCGGAGTTGTCAAACAGTAAAGAATGCTGTTATGCCGCAGAAGTGTGCAAAAATGAAGGTGCTGCCCAACTTCTTGTGAGAATAAGATGACTAGAATGTTTTGGTCTTCAGAAGATCATACTCATTACGAAAGCCTGGTGAGCCTTATGTCATAGACTATCATTTGTGAACAATTGTCGAATTAGAAGTTGTGCCATAATGGCGGAAGATTCATACGATGCAAAGTCAAGAGCTCAGAGCTGCTGCAGTCAGAGTAGCCAGAAGAGGGCGCCAAAGTACACCGAAAAGGGTCTGGAAGAACAAGTGAGCAGGCTTATAGGTGCAAAACGATCCAAGTTGTCACAGCATCAAAAAGGAACAACATTGAAAGACTACTGAAAGACAATAAAAATCCGGACACTGTTGATGAACATTTAAATGAATCCTTAAAACTGCTAGAAGAGTTTGCTCATTCAAATGATGATGTACTGTTGCTGTTACCTGATGATGAACACGATGCTGATCAGATGTATTGGTTCAAGCCAAAAATGGAACAGTTCAGCAGTTCATAACTGATGTTAAAACATGGATTGCGACATCAAGGCAACAACATCAGGAGGATGTGAGTCCAGATGACAGCGTGTCTGTGGCTGCCACACCAGCAAAGAGGAAGTCTGCAGTCAAAAGCACAATGACCTCAGTTAGTTGCCGCTCTTCAAGATCATCCAAAGTGTCATCTATATCATAGGTGCGACAGAAGGAACAAGCAGAACGTGCTGCCTTACTTGCCCGTGCATCATCACTAAACAGAGGCAGCCGTTAGACATCAAAGAATGCAAATTAAAGGCAAAGAAGGAACAACTTGAGCTTGAGATAGCTATTGCTGCTTCTACAGCAAAAATACAAGTGTTGGAAAACAGTGAGTATGACAACTGCAAATGTGATGTAGGTATTCATCCTGAGACTGTCTTACCAGGAATGTCACAACTACATAACCAACAGCCTCCTTATGAGCACATTGGCCAATTAAAGGCAGATGATCTTCAAGTGAAACATGAAACTGACACACAATCTAATGCTAACAAAAGTATAGTAAATCTGTGTGAAGTAATTTTGAAACAAAATGATATCACTGTGTGTTAGTCAAACAGCAAAGACGGTCACATTGGCCCCAGAGAGATGTGCCTCTTTTCAGTGGTGATCCACTTGAGTTCAAAGCTTTCATAAGAGCATTTGATCATACCATTCATGACAAAGCTGATAGTGAAAGCGACAGGTTATATTACTTTGAGCAGTCTACCAGAGGGGAACCCAGGGACTTAGTCAGAACCATATGACGTTCTGCCACCATATGAGTCTCTATGAAGGTCATAGTGAGGCGAGGAAGTTGCAAACTTATCACTATGGCAATGAACTAAAAATCGTAACTGCCTATATGAATAGAGCATTCAGCTGGCCACAAATAAAACCAGATGATGGCAAGGCCCTTCAGAGTTACTCTTTGTTCCTCACTGGATGTAACAATGCCATGCAAGACATTACCCAACTTACAGAAATGGACAGTCCCACTAACCTCAGAAACATTATCTCCAAGTTACCATACAAATTGAGAGAAATGTGGAGAGTTTCTGCATGTGACATTCAAGAAAAATGTGGTACAAGAGCGAAGTTTTCATATTTGGTCACGTTCATAAACAGACAGGCTAAAATAGCTGTGGATCCTGTTTTCCGTGATGTAAGGATGCTGAAGATAAGGGAAAATATTATGCAAATGTGAAAGTGACAAAATCATCCAGGCCAAAGGGGAAGTGTTACACCTACAGCAATTGAAAGGCCACCAGACAATGGTAAAAAGACATATCGTTGCAAAATTAATGCCTTCGAGAAGCCTTGTGCATATTGTGAAAAACAACACGTACTGGCAGAATGTCACAAAATCAGAAACCAGTCATACAAAGAAAGGTTAGAGTTTCTTAAAGGAAAGGGTTTGTGTTTTGCATGCTTGACACAAAGTCATCTGAGCAAAGACTGTAAGAAAAGAGCTTCAAGTGAATGTTGTTTTAAGAAACATCCAAGCATGTCAAGAGAAGACGTTCAGTTTATGGACTGTGTTAGTGAAACAGCAAAGAGGGTTGATGGTCACCATACCATAGGACTTCCCCTGAAAAACAGATAGTCAAGATGCCTAACAACTGCAGTGTAGTTGTGCAGAGAGCAAAAAACTTCCAAAACAAAGAGTTTCACAGTGAATATCAGCTAATAAAAAGCTTCACGTCTGAGGGTCTGGTATATACCTCATCACTGGGTTTACCACCCGCAAAAAGAAAAGCTCCACATCAAGGCAAGTCACTACATGGAGAGCTTCTTCAGGGTCCAGATTTAACTAACTCACTAATCGGGATTTTAACACGATTCTGGCAAGACCATGTAGCATTAATGTCAGACATAGAAGCTATGAACCACCAAGTATGTGTACCACCTGAGGATAGTGACCTGCTGCGCTTCCTCTAGTGGCCGGAGGGAAACTTGAAGAAACCTCTGCAAGAATACAAAATAGTGGTCCACTTTTTTGGGGCCACATCCTCCCCCAGCTGTGCAAATTTCGCACTGAGGAAGACGGCTGAAGATGCTAAGGAAAACATGGCTCCTGCTGCGGTTGCAGCAGTGTTGAAAGATTTTTGTGTAGACAACTGTTTGTTGTCAGTGTCAGATGAAATCCAAGCATGTGCTATGGTCAGGGACTTGACAACACTGTGTGAGAGCGGAAGATTTCACTTAATGAAGTGGATGAGCAACAGCAGAGTTGTTCTTGCCTCCATTCCTGAAACACAAAGGGCTAAAGAGGTCAAAGACTTGGATCTCAGTCATGATGCATTACCTGAGGAGCGTATGTATTTAAGGTCAGGATAAATGCAAAACCAACACCACAGACAAGATGAGGTATCCTCTCATGTGTGAGTGTGATATATGAACCTTTAGGGTTTCTGTCACCTGTCATTCTTCCAGCAAAATGATCTTGCAGGAGCTGTGTGGCATGAAAGTCACCTGGGATGAAGACATCCCTGCATAAGTGGCTCAAAGGGTATTGTTTTGGCTTTCTGACCTGACAAAGCTTCATGGTTTTACTGTGAATAGATGTTTGAAACTTACTAGCTTTGGAACCGTGACATCTGCGCAGTTGCATCATTTCGCTGTCGCGAGTGAGAAAGTGTGTGTACACTTTGTCACGGTCAGCCGTGATTTTCGTTCACTTTTGGAGTCATGCACCACCATGCACCTGGAACACTTTGAGGTCGGAAGTTTCAACTGGGAAATATCCCCAGTTCTGACCGGTCTCGAACATGCCATTAGTGACTCACAAGTCCACACAAGTCACCATTAGGACTGAAGGTTGAACTAGCATAGGGCTCTGTGAGCAGGCGGCCGGCCGGCCTCACACGCTCCTCCCGCAGGTTGGTGCAGGCTTCCCCCACCGCCACTCGCGGAGCTTCTCAACTCAGAAAATATTCATCACATTTTTGTTCTGCCATCACTTCTCGTAAACTGTCAATATTCGAAATCTACACAGCTGATTTCTCACCTCAAAACTTCTCAGAAGCTGTATCTGAAATCCCCTCTCATTCACTCCTCCCTACCCCCAATGTAGGGAGTTGCATGTAGAGCACTATATAGTCATCTCACTTGCATTATTAAAACAGCACTTTCGGACACTACTCCGATCGTTATTTCGGTGCTGTTAATTACGTCATTGCCTTCAGACAATCAGTTTTTTTCTATGATGGTACTGTATATATGGCTTGTTTAGTGACCATCGGTTGTACACTACTTTTCAAAATGCATTCTGGGATACACTGTGTGGACTATACAGGGCATAATAATTATCATTATACATTCGGACAGCACTATAAAATGGTGAGCTCACTATATAGTTTTGTTTTTTTTTATTTGTCAGGGACAAATCAAAAGAAACCCATTGTAACACGTTACAACAACATGAACAGATGTGTTGCATATAGGGTTTCTAGCTGAAGCTAATTTGCAACCCCTATCCCTGGTTAGGCCACATACATCACCATTACCAAGAAAACAGAAACAAACAGCAACAAACAAACAAAACAACACACTGTGACAGTGTTTGAGTGCACAATTTTTTTTTATAAGTGCGTCTGCACAAGACATGATCAGTGATCACAGATTTGGTTTTGTTTCAGCCAGTGTTTCAACTTTTCATTAAATGTTTTCAAATTGGTTTATGTTTTTATTTCTGTTGGTAGGGCATTCCAAAAATGTATCCCTTTTACAGAGAACTGCCCAAGGTTTTGTGCTGTGCCACCTTGCAATTGCCATTTGCTGATCCCCTAGTAGCAATTCTATTTGTATTTGTTTTTGTCACATATGGACAAAATACAACTGGAGCAAGATTATTCACACATTTAAAAATCAATTTGATTAAAAATTTTTAAAAACTATCATAGCTAAGCAAAATGTACTTTTCAGTATTATACAATGATGCCATTTCATTTGTTTTTGACCCATTATTTTCAGTGCTTGTTAATATAGTGATATAATGGGTTTAACAGTTGACTGTGAAGCCTGGCTCCAGATAGTAACACAATAAGAAAGATGGGAGAATATCATAGCATGCATATACAGTTGAGTTGCCTTGAAGGGTATATATTGTCTAATCATTCTAAAACAGTTCAAATTAGTCTTTACAGTTTTGCATAGTCTAACATGTTTTAAAATTTAAGTCCGGAGTCCAAAATGACACCTAGGAATTTATAATCATTGACTTCACAGTGTTATGGCAGAATAGGCAAATGGACTCAAAAGCAGACTCAGGACAGGTTAAAAAATCCAGGAATCAGAAGTTTATTGAAAGATGAGGTAAGAGCAGAGCAGAGGGCAGACCAGGGAATGGAAACCAGTGAGTGTACTTCGGCAGTGAGCCGAGTGAGGCAGTGGCAGCATTTCCAGGCAGGCTTTGATCCTGAGCACAGGGAGACAAGGTTAGTGATATCACAGGAAACAAACAATAGAATAACTTGAGACTGGTTGGCTGCAGCACAAATACCACTGAGGTAAGCTGACAATCTGGCAACAATTGAGGTGAAGAACCGGGTTGATATACTGCAGAGTCTTGATTAGTGGAATGTGGATCAGGTGTGCTGGTGGAGCGCCAGGCCCAGAGTGAGAAGCCACGCCCAGACAACACAGAGAGACAGACAGACTAACAGGAGACGGGTACATACGCACAAAGGGTCAGGGAAGAGAATTGCAGACTCGTATCACGGGGTATTCAATTAGAATTCAAAGAGGTCTGGATAGAGACAATTTCCCAAAGCAAAGGTCCGGAACATCATAACGACTAACTTGCATTATCATTCAGTACAATAACACATTCAGTGAGAAACGTGAGCTATAGCTTGTCCTGCCAGCTAGCATTGGAGATATATGAGATATTCTGAACGGCCCGTGGGAGGAATGTACATGTAAGAATCTGTACATTCTTGATTAAATGCCATGTGAAATATCTTATCTCATTCGCCTCCTCACTCCATGTGTTTCTAAAATGTCTCCGTGTATTGCACTCGTGGACTCGCAATTCCTGTTGGAATGCACAGATTTGATTGGCTGAGCAGTATCGCATTAGGCAATTAGAGCACATGCGATTGGTCTGTGACTTTTCTGAGCCATTAAATCAGTAAAGTAAATGCTACAAAAGCTGCACGAGTTAAAAAAAGAAACTGTCGGCAGCTGGGTCCGGATCCGGACCGTGGTCCGCAAATTAGTGACCTCTGCTCTATTTCCTCTTAATTTATTCTAATTATAAGCTTTTCTTTTGCTTTCCTTCTCATGGAAAACACTTTGACACAGTCTTTTTCAAATTCAGAGTTAAGTGATTGTTTTTAAGCCATAGAGACACTCCCTCCATTTCGCTTGTTAATATCTCTGCTGCTACACAGCGTGTTTTGGCTGATACATACATAATTGTGTCATCAGCATACATCTGACATCCAGCTTTTTTACAACACGATGGTAAGTCGTATAGGCTTAAGAGCAGAGGCCCCAAAATCGACACACTGCTCTCTTGATTCAAGATAGGATGCCAGCTAGGGATGAGCGAGTACAGCATTATCTGTATCTGTATCTGTATCTGTTAACCATATGAATGATCTGTATCCGTATCCGTATCCGGATTGGGCGGGGCCTAGCCCGAAAATGGTCGGAGCTTTAATGGTATGTTATTTTAAGCATGCAATTGATATGGGTTAATCAGAAATTGTACAAGAGAACAAGAGTTTTCATACTCAACATGACTTTCTTTTTTTAACTTTAAATTATTTTATGAACGGCTAACCTGCTCCAAGCAGGTTATGTTCCAGAAAAGAGATTAACTCTGTGAAAACGCTGCCTACTGACCAATCAGGTCTCCATCCTCACCATCTGTATGAAATCCCACAGACTGTTTTAGCCAATAGGCTGCTTTCCGGTAGCAGCGGTGATGTGGAGAAACTCTTGACTATGGCGATCCTACAGAGACTGATTAAAAGCCTCAGGCTAATGTTGCCTACAGGTTTTTACAGTACAGCAGGATCAGCCTACTTACTGCCTTTAAATGTCCTTAAGATTTTTTATTTTCTCCCAGTCCGTTTCACACAGCATGACGCAGCCGTTAAATAATGGATTTTATTTTTCTTATGTGAGGCTGAATATGATGAACAGTTTGGTATTGGAATAATACATTTTAATATGAGTGTAGTTTATCTATTTAGGTTAGTATAGCTTTCTTAGGCCGACTACAGAGACTGTAGTCATGTTCCGTCCCACCTTTTGCGATGTGGGTGCAAAAGGTGGGACGGTGAGTTTTCAGCAGCCTAAATGTTCAGAATCAGATTCTTTCAAACATTTTTTGAGCTCATTTTATGGCATGAAGGGATTTTTTCGTTTCACTGCTTTATGAAGTTAATTTAGAAAAATGTTTGGAACACTTTTGAGTGTGTTAAATAAATTAATCTCATTTTTGAAGTGGCGACAAGTTTTTTTTAAAGTGAGGGAGAACGAGTCTGTTAATGTGAAACGCCGAC
The DNA here is from genome assembly GCA_024633595.2 of Lepomis macrochirus. Lineage (NCBI taxonomy): Eukaryota > Metazoa > Chordata > Actinopteri > Centrarchiformes > Centrarchidae > Lepomis > Lepomis macrochirus. Next base: position 4,575,289 of record JALXJV020000011.1, on the reverse strand, counting down.
ACACAGCCAGCTGAAAGAATAAGGCTGATATTTTTTTATCAACGCATTATTATAGACTAGCCTACTGTTCTTTTAGACATTCACACTGTCCGTGATTTTCTGTCTCCCGGCATGTGGCAGTTTCAGCCGTGCTGCTGTCGTATTTATGTAGTGTTGCAGTTTAATCCTCGATCGTAAAATATGACGCTCTGCTGACAGTGGACCTGTTCATGTCTGCTTGGTCATCTGCTGCTAACACCGCCTCTTATATGTGAACGCGCTCCCGGCTGGATCGGGAAAACCCTGGGTTAAAAAACACCAGCTTCGTGGTGCCGATCGCGGTTCTTAGGGTTAGTGAAGCCAGATAACGAAAACATATCCTGGGTTTGTTGAACCCGCTTCGTGGTGCAGCAGGACAGGTATGTGTGTGTGTGAGTGAGTAAGAGGGAGACAGAGAGGGCGGGGGGGGTTGTGTGTGTAGCTTAATTTGTAATATTATTTAAAATAATTTATTTATACCACAACTACCTTTATGTTTTTAAAATACATAAGTGTCAGACACTCAGTAGGTGAAGTTAAAAAAACCCTGGTTAGAGCAGCTGACAGTTTAAAAAAATCTCCGATGACCGGCAGAGAGAGAGAGAGAGAGAGAGAGGGGGGGCATAGTCAGCTACGCAATAACGATTTTTTTCAATCCGAGTACAGATATTGACTCGTATTACTCGTACTCGGCAAAATGCTTTATCCGTACCGGATACTCGTTTCAGCCGAGTATCCGGCTCATCCCTAATGCCAGCCAGTTGCTTGCTCAGAAAAGTTAAAAGTACTTAGTTTGTTCAAACGCACTTCATGGCTCACAGTATCAAAGGCCTGTTTAAGATCTATAAACACTGCTCCAACTACATTACCTTCATCTAATGAGGATTTGATGTTTTCAGTAAGGTAGCACTTGGCCATTTCAGTTGGAAACCCCGGTCTAAATTTAAATTGTTTAGGATAAATAAGTAGAGTTGAGCCGGAAACGAACATCCGGTACGGATGAAGCACTTTTGCCGAGTACGAGTTTCATACGAGTAATAGGAGTCAATATCTGTGCTCGGATTGAATAAAAATCCTCATTGGGTAGCTGACAGTGTTGCCAGATCTCGCGAGACAAATAAGCAACCAGGCCTGTGAAGACAAGCCCAAAACAAGCGACTTTTTCTACGGAGCCCCCCTGAGTTCCAGGCAGAGAAAAATAAATAAACTGTGTGCACGGTTTTACAATCCGTGGGGACGGATTTTAAACTGTGGGTACAGATTGTCAATTTACATCCATGTGGACAGATTGGTAAACTGTGCACAGTTTTACAAAACTGCACACACTGTACAGTTTATTTATTTTTCTCCCCCCTGAGCTTCAAGACAATGACCACAAGAGGGATGTTAAACCACCTTTTAACATTATTTAACATTAGAAAACTGATGGGATATCAAATATAGACTGATGTACCAAGTACATTATATACATAATAAACCTCTTATAATTAAAATTTGCACACACAAATAAATATCATCCATAATTCACAAATTCTTCATTTAATATTGCAGGGACTGCAGAAGACCTGGGGGATTTGGACAGGAGTGAGGGGGTTGGGCCTGATGTAGTTCGTGAACTTCGTTGGGCCACAGATCTCTCACTTAGACCTACAAAGGAGACCGCTAGAGCAATTGGGCGGTCTATGGCAGCCCTTGTAGCCACTGAGAGGCATTTATGGTTGAATCTCGCTGAAATTAGAGAGAAAGATAAATCTTTTCTTCTTGACGCTCCGGTTGATCCTTCTGGTCTCTTCGGCAACGCAGTTATCGCGGTCGTCGACAGATTCCAGGAGGCTAAGCAACATTCTGAGGCATTCAAAAAAATTCTCCCAGCCGTCAGGCTCCTCTTATTGTGTGTAACAGAAGGAGAGTGTTGCGTCTCGTGCACCTCCACAGAAACACTGGAAGCGGACGCAACACTCTCAGCCGAAGCCCTCTAAGTCGAAGCCGGATCTGAGGACCGTTCTTCAGGCTAAGAAAGCTTCGGCTCAACAGAAAAGGTCCTGACGCCATAGGCATCAGACCTGTGAGGACAGCCCCACCCGGGGTGGAGTGGGTCACGCCTCCGTATACGGTGTCCAGTTCACCTTGGTGTCCTCAGGGGATCATGCTGCCAATCCCGCCACCCTTGGTGCTTCGGGACGCAGTGGTCTTCAGCGAACGTCAGGTGAAATGTCGGTTCGACGTCGCGTCAGACATGAACTCTCTGAGGGGGGTTCAAAGACGGTCAGTTCGGGTAGCTCCTGCCCGTATGTTTCAGGTCCCCGAACTGAGTGCTGCACTTACACCAGAGGCCAGCCTCGAGAGGCTGGTTCCCTTTGTAGATTTTCTGTCAAAATGGAAAAAACTTCCAAATATATCTCAGTGGGTCCTGCATATCATAGAGAAGGGGTACAGAATCCAGTTCGGTTCTCGTCCTCCTCGATTCAATGGGGTGCTGCTCACGCTAGTTCATCCCGAGCAGGCTCTGGTAATGGAGCAAGAGGTAAAGGCCCTGTTGGCAAAGGAAGCTGTAGAGCAGGTGTACTCACCCGACAGGGAGTTGGGTTTTCACAGCCGTTATTTCATTGTTCCCAAAAAGGATGGAGGGTTGCTTCCCATTTTATATCTTCGTCTGTTGAATCGTTCAGTACAGAGACTCAAGTTCAAGATGCTAACGCTCAAACAGATCGTGACTCAAATCAGATCCGAGGACTTGTCACGATAGACCTGAAAGATGCTTACTTCCATGTCTCCATCCTCCCTCAGCACAGGAGGTTCCTGAGGCTTTCTTCCGGGGGCAAAGAATTCCAGTACTTCCTTTCGGTCTAGCTTTGTCACCCCGCACGTTCACAAAATGTGTGGATGCAGCTCTGGCCCCACTCCGGCTGCAGGGCATATGTATTCTGAACTACATAGACGACTGGCTGAGTCAGAACAGTTAGCGGTTCGCCATCGAGATGTCGTCCTCACTCATATGCAAAGACTGGGGTTAAGGCTCAATGCCAAGAAAAGTGTGCTGTCTCCAGTTCAGAGAACCACTTTCCTTGGGGTTGTTTGGGATTCAGTCACGATGCGAGCCACACTGTCGCTCGCTCGTGTAGCTACGATCCTTACAGCCACAAAAGAGCTAAAGCTAGGCCAGTCACGCACTGTGAAACAGTTCGAGAAACTGTTGGGCCTCTTAGCAGCAGCGTCCAATGTGATACCCCTTGGCCTGCTGTACATGAGGCCTTTGCAGTGGTGGCTGAGAACCAGAGGGTTCTCCCCGAGGGGAAACCCGCTCCTTATGATCAATGTCACGCGGTGGTGTCTCCGCGCCTTGGCTATATGGAGGAAGCACTGGTTCTTAACCCAGGTTCCGGTGTTGGGAGCTCTTTGCCAACGAGTCGCGATCTCGACAGATGCTTCCCTCACCGGTTGGGGAGCGGTAATGGAAGGCCGCTTGGCTCAGGGTCTGTGGAGGAGTCACCATCTCTCTTGGCATATAAATTGCCTGGAGATGATGGCTGTTTTCAATGCGTTGAGACAATTCCTCCCCAACTTGAGGGGCCATCATGTGCTTGTCAGGACAGACAACAAGTTGGTGGTCTTCTACCTGAACCGTCAGGGGGGTCTGCGTTCGCGTCCGCTTTGCAAGCTGGATCCTCCTGTGGTCCCTAGGGAAAATACACTCTCTGAGGGCAGTGTATATTCCTGGGGACCAGAATATAGGAGCAGACATCCTGTCGAGGCAGGAGCTGAGGCCAGGGGACTGGAGACTCCACCCCGAAGCGGTGGAGCAGATATGGGAATTTTATGGCCGGGCAGAAGTGGATCTGTTTGCACACATCTGTACCCACAGTTTAAAATCTGTCCCCACGGATTGTAAAACCGTGCACACAGTTTATTTATTTTTCTCTGCCTGGAACTTAGGGGGGCTCCGTAGAAAAAGTCGCTTGTTTGTCTCAGCACACGACGCACTGTCCACTTTGGTTTTCCCTCACTCATCCAGCCCCCCTCGGGTTGGATGCTATGGTTCAGACGTTGCTGAGGCTGCGTCTGTACGCATTTCCCCCTGTTGCTCTGCTCCCGGGAGTCTTGGAGAGGGTCCATCGGTGTGGCATACGACTGCTGCTGGTAGCACTACGCTGGCTGAGTCGAGTCTGGTTTGCGGACCTGATTCACCTCCTAGACGGGCCTCCCTTGGAGATCCCGTTCAGGAGAGACCTTCTGTCTCAGGCAGGGAGCACAATATTTCAACCCCGGCCAGAGATGTGGAAATTGTGGGTTTGGCCCCTGAGGGGGCCCGACTCATAGATAGTGGTCTCTCATCTGAGGTTGTTGAGACCATTCTTAGCTTCAGAGCTCCCGCTACGAGGAAACTTTATTCACTTAAGTGGACAGTTTTTGATTCTTGGTGTCGTCAGCGTTAGTGGGATCCAGTTAACTGTTCTGTGAACACAGTACTTGAATTTCTGCAAGATCGCTTTACATCAGGTTTATGTCCCTCCACATTAAAAGTTTACGTGGCAGCCATTGCAGCTTTCCACGCCCCGGTGGGGGGTACTTCATTGGGTCGAGACCCTCTGATTACTCGTTTCCTTCGTGGCACTTTGAGGCTGAGGCCTGCGGTTCGCACTAGGGTGCCTTCCTGGGACCTGGCAATAGTTCTGGAAGGCCTTTCTAGGGCTCCGTTTAAGCCCTCAGAGTCGGTCTCGGTAAAAATTTCTTACTTTTAAGACCGTTTTTCTATTGGCTATTTCATCCCTCAAAAGAGTCGGGGACCTTCAGGCCCTTTCGGTTTCTCCCTCGTGCCTTGAGTTTGCACCGGGTATGGTTAAGGCATTCTTATACCCTAAACAAGGATATGTCCCTAAGGTGCCAACCATTATTCCGAGGCCTATTGTGCTGCAGGCTTTCTGTCCTCCTCCATTTACCTCTTCGGACCAGGAAAAGCTCAACCTTTTGTGTCCAGTGCGAGCACTGGACACTTATGTTCATCGGCCTTCTCCATGGAGGAAGTCTGATCAGTTGTTTGTCTGCTTTGGTTTTCCCAAAAAAGGTCTTCCTGCTTCTAAGCAGACGGTTAGTAAGTGGATAGTTGAGGCTATTTCTCTTGCTTAACCAGCCATGCCCTTTGGTGGTCAGAGCTCATTCCACTAGGAGTATGGCGGCCTCTAAAGCCTTATCTTTTGGGGTTTCTCTTAAAGACGTTTGTGATGCGGCAGGCTGGTCCTCACCGCTCACGTTTGTCAGGTTTTATAGCCTGGACCTGGATGCTGCCCCAGGGTCTGTGGTGCTCAGTGCTTAGTGGGGGTTTGTTTCGACAGGCTCGCACTCAGGCATTTGGAATCATGGCGTTTTGGGTATTCTCGTTCCCAAAGCGTTGCCGACGCATAGCGAGTTCCCTTGAAAGGGAACGTCTCAGGTTACTACTGTAACCGTAGTTCCCTGAGAGAGGGAACGAGACTAGGTGTCGCCTTGCCATACTTCCTGCATCCCTGTGATCGGCTTGCTTCGGCAATTTTGAAGCTAATGCCGGCTTAAACCGGGTGCGCTTTTATCTTTTCCTGGTCATGACGTCACCCGCCCGTGACGTTCTTTCCTTCCATTGGACTAGTTGACATAGATGCTTCAGACGCATTCATGCGGGGCGTTCCCCAAAGCGTTACCGACGCATAGTCTCGTTCCCTCTCTCAGGGAACTATGGTTACAGTAGTAACCTAAGACGTTTTCCAGGTTTGTGGAAATTTACCAACTCTAATGAAAAGGTTTATCAGATGTGTTATTGGTTTAATCAGAGTGGAGGTGTGTGTTTTAATAACAGTAATATCCAACCCAAACTAATCCTTTGCCTTTGAATTATTTAATTTAGTAATGATTTTAGGTAAGGCAAGGCAAGTTTATTTGTATAGCACATTTCAACAACAAGGCAATTCAAAGTGCTTTACATAAAACATAAAAGCAACAGGGAAATAAAATAAAAACAAAGCAACATAAAATATAATAAAAGTTACAGGTTTACAATCAGCGTTAAAAGAGTTAAATGGAAAATAAAAGCAGGTTGAGGGGTTGAGCAAATAACTGAGTCACAATCATTCTGAAGAGAGAACAGAGAGGGACACTTAATCTACTCTGTCTAGCTAGTCTGTACTCGGGTCCACAGCAATCTTTGGGTCCACTGAAACTCCAAAAACCCTCGGACACTACAGAGAAACCAGGACATGTCTGTCAGCAGGCCACTTTGATCCAGTTATACTCTGGGCCCACCTGCACGTTTACAGGTGGACAGAGGTTCCTGCAAATCACTCGGGAGCGAGATTTAAGACCACTTCCTTCACTCTGTTCAATCTCACTCCCAAACTGTCTTAACCCAGCTACCTACTTATTTCTCACTCATTTCTGTAAATATTTAATCAAAAGAAATAGTAAAAAGCTAAAAACAAAGAAAAAGAAAACAGGACAGTAAAAGTTACAGTGCAGTGTAAGTTATCAATAAAAAGAAAAATAAATAAAGCCCCCGAGGGGGGCTGGATGAGCAGACATGCAGTTATCTGGGAGTTTGTTCCAAATATACGGAGCATAATAATTGAACACTGCTTTTCCTTGTTTAGTTTTCACTCTGGGGACAGAAAGCAGACCTGATCCCAGACCACCTGAGAGGTCTGGATGGTTCATAACGAAGCAGAAGATCAGAAATGTTTTTGGCCTAAACCATTTAGTGCTTTGTAAACTAACAGCAGGATTTTGAAATCAATTCTTTGACATACAGGAAGCCAATGTAAAGACCTCAGAACTGGAGTGATGTGATCCACCTTTTTGGTCTTAGTGAGGACTCGAGCAGCAGCGTTCTGAATCAGCTGCAGCTGTCTGATGGATTTCTTAGGGAGCCCTGTAAGGACACTGTTACAGTAGTCAAGTCGACTGAAGATAAATGCATGGCATTTTCCAGGTCCTGCTGAGACATAAGGCCTCTTATCCTTGATATATTCTTCAGGTGATAGTAGGCTGACTTTGTAATTGTCTTAACATGACTCCTCAAATTCAGGTCTGAGTCCATGACTACACCAAGATTCCTGGCTTGATTTGTGGTTCTTAAAATTACAGATTGAAGTCGAACACTGACTTTCAATCGTTCCTCCCTGGCTCCAAAAACAATAACTTCAGTCTTATCTTTGTTTAATTGGAGAAAATTCTGGCACATCCAGTCGTTGACCTGCTCAATACAGTTACTCAACGCCTGTATGGGATCATAGTCTCCTGGTGAAATGGTTATTTCAATCTGTGTGTCATCTGCTTAATTATGGTAACATATTTTGTTGTTTTTCATAATCTGAGCCAGTGGAAGCATGTAAATGTTAAACAAAAGAGGTCCCAGAATGGAGCCTTGGGGAACTCCACATGTCATTTTTGTCAGCTCAGATGTGTAGTTACCTATAGACACAAAGAAGTCCCTGTCCTTTAAGTAGGATTCAAACCAGTTTAGTACTGTGCCAGAAAGTCCAACCCAGTTTTGAAATCTGTCTAGTAATATGTTGTGGTCGACCGTGTCGAATGCAGCACTGAGATCCAATAATACTTAGACTGAAATTCTGCCACTGTCAGTGTTGAAATGGATGTCATTGAAGACCTTAACAAGAGGCGTCTCAGTGCTGTGGTATGGTGGAAACCTGACCAGTGAGTGCCTCACTGGCATTTCCGAGCTGGTTTGGTGGTGGAGTTGGTGAGGGAAAAAGTGATGGGAGTGCATTGAGGAGGGCGATAGTGAAATCCATTTATAAACATAGTTATACATGTTGTATTCTTTATTAATAAGCTCATCTATAATGTGCTTAATAATTGTATTTTATTACTTTATACATAATCGGTTCACTATTTATAAATGAAGTATTATTTTAATGACCATTTATATATGAGTTGTTAATATTTCATAACATCATTTAGAAAGATTTTTTTAAAAATGATATAGGTTAACTGCCTGTTTTTTGATACTTTCTCAAGAAAGAATATAAACAATCTCAGCCTAACTCATAAATCTACCAGTGGCAAAGCCCAAAGGATGCTACTAAGACTACCCGAAAGATGCCGCAGCTGACTTTACAGAGTAAAACCCTCACCGTTACAGCCCTGGTATCGTTTTTCTGAGACAGATCATCTATCACTACCAGCTCATCAATGATGTGCTAAATGATTGTATTTGATAAAAAGTGTTATTCCAATTAAAAACCATATATGTGCACCTATGGTTCATACAATCATATAGAACATTTAAGGAAATTATTTAATAAGTATGTTCTCTCTAAAGTAAGGACTAAGCCATACAACACATTACAAATGAGATTGAAAAAAGTCTTAGTTAGGCCTCTTAAGTCTGAGCTTTATTATGGCCTGGGTTAACACCCCTATAGTGTCGTTTTTGGACGTCTCACCTTCAAGTTAGCAACAATAAACATGTAACTTTCGGTCAAGTTAACAACAATAAATACACAACGTCCGGTTAAAAGTAGTGAATAGCATTTTGAAACAGAACGTTACTTGCGTTCCATACGCAAACGAAGAAAAAATGCCAATATTGACTTTGTGTTTAACACAGGAAAAGAGTGAAAGTACGGTTTCTGGTCAAGCCGCCCTTCTCAACCATGTCTCCTCCTTACCATAGACTGTAGCCCGCATTAAAAATGCGGGCCTTAAAGCAGCTCTATTTTGACCGTTGGCGCATCCAGTAGTCTCTGCAGTGTACGCTCACTTTAGCGCCAGACTGCACCGAGGAGGAACAGAGAGAAGCGGCTAAGACGCAGTTGGAAAAACGAGAACCACGGGCCCAGAAGCAGTGTAAGTGTCTTAAGTGTAAAAACCTTCACTACAGAGGTTTTTTATTCCTGGAAACTCCGGTGAGTAAAGTTTGTAACCTTTAGCAGAGAGTTAAAAGTGCAGCGTGATGCTAGCTTAAATGGGCGGGTTAAACCCAAATAGTGTAGGTTAAAAGCAGTCGGAGGATGTTGTGAACTGTTCAACAGGATTTTGTTGTGTTCTGGTTTCAAACTAATCTCTGGAGGTACTTTTGGATGTGTAAGCACATGTAGTACCTTCAGAGGGATTTTTATTTACAGTATTTATGATAATACATGTTAAAGATAATTTCTTTGCCTAAAATGTGGAAACTCTGTTCAGTATGTTTTGATTGTAATTTAATGTAATGCTGAGGAGAGATGGAGAAATTTAATCTGTTCATAGTAGTGATGTCTTGCTTAAATGCTTCCTGCTAAAGTTATAAAACTTTGGTATAACAATGTAAAACTTGCACAACAATGTAAAACAATGCAGGCTGCCACTGGATATACTTGGAAAAAATGTTCAAAGGACCAGAGAAAAACGTTTCAGATCTCAAACTTACAGCGTTCTAATTCTTCCAGTCTATTAGCAGCTTCCCTTAAGAGGTCGGAAACTGAACGTCTGCCTGCTGAGTTTGACATTACTAAACAATGCTTTATGGTGGGGAAAATCCATGTAGATTCGACCGATGCAGTAAAATGCTAACCAACCAATGGGCAGAAGTTGACCCCTTAAGACACAGCCCCTCCTCATTTGCATAATGAGGCACAAATGCATACAAAAATGTAAAAACGACAGGCAGAAATAAATAGCATTGAAGAAATAAATAGGGTAAAAAAATACAAAGGAAGAATAAAACAGACAAAAAATATTATAACATGCACATAAATAAATACTTTACACATAAAAAAGTAATTAATAAATAAAGTTGAAGATTATAACGGACAATAAATAAATAAGGTAATTATTACAAAGGTGAATAAATAAAGAAGCTAATTAAAAGAGATATATACATTTATGTCTCACTGTATAATTTAATTTCTACCTACATTTATTTGTTTATTGTATTTTTGGGGGCAATTAATTGTATGCTTATTTATTTATTGAGCATTTATTTATTTCTGTATTTATTTTTAAATGTGATAGAGCTGGTCCTCCATAATTATCCTGCCCGGGTAGAGATACAAATAACTGAAAGACACTGGACACTTTTTAAATTTGTATTTTTTCTGAAAGAGCTCTTCTTATTCTGGGGATTGTTTCAAACATGGTTGGTGCTCTATGAGAGTGTTAAAGGCTCTGTAATAAACCTGCCCACTGTTCTTTAATCACACACAGTCTGTTTCTCTCCCCTACACTACTTCTCACAGCCTAGGTTGGTAAGTTAGCTAAAGTGCTACACTAGTGTTAAATATTCTACACCTGCCTTTAGCATTCAGAAACTATGCTACAGGGTTTCCCCAGTACGTTCAACTATGACTCTAAGGGGCTCCAAGTGCGTTATAGAGTGACAACAAGGGGTCTTGACCATATGTGACGACTCTGGAGTGAGAACGGATTGGGTTGTAGATGGTTCATTTTATATCAACAGTTGTACAGTTTATGCAGCAATAGTCTCTCTTGTGATTTTTTATGAACGAATGCAGGGGCGTTGTTAGGATCTTGAAACATTGGGGGCTTAGCCCAGCCCATAAAACTTCATATCTTGAGATAATAATTGACCCTCCACCAAGTATTAAAGCAACAGTAAATATACTCTACTTATATGGCACAACAAAGTAAGACTATTAACTGTTTCATGTCTGCTAAGTTGTAATGTTGGGTCTAAATCAAGTAGGCTGATTTAACAATAAAACTGCGACAGTATGAACCGGGGGGTATGGGGGTACTCCCCCAGAGAATTTTGAATGTTAAACACTTAGTTTCCTGTATTCTGGTGGGTTTTTTGCACAATTTTCTGCATCCATTTATTGTGGAAATTATTTATGTAAATATTCAGGTTGCCCAGAGGGGGCTGTATCTTTGTTTCACTGTTGCTTTTAAATGACTTCAAGGCTGCAATTCTGCCTTCAGATGTTACGAGTGATTGCTCTTTTGATCGTCCATGTTGCTGAATTTAGGTGAATATTTAAGAACATTTTGATATTTTTGGTTTTCTGCTCATGTTCAAAGTTCTGCACATTCAGAATCTAACTGGGTTCTCTGACATTTCCAGAATAAAGGAATATTTTGAGTCAAACAGAGAGAGATAAAACATAAACTTTGCAATCAATCCACACTCCACCTGCGTGCTGCACCGTGTGGATGGGATCCATACCACGGATTCTGCAACCTGCTGCACCACTACTATCCATGGTAGTGTGGTGATGTTTTGTTGTGCAGGATCACAGCCCCGATGTGTCCACATGAGGAAAGGTCAAGATAGGCTATCAGAGTAAAAATGGACTGTCTGTTGCATCAGACTAGGCAACTTGATGAGTTTATTTTTTTAAGTAGCCCATTAAAATATTCCTGCAAATGCAGTGAAGAAGCTGATTATCCGTAATTTAGCTGTTTCTACAATTATTTTCCTTCTTAAATCTCCATGAAGGTGTTTATATGATCACTTTAAATTATCAGTTTTGCTGCCCAGCCAACTTTTGGTAACTGTGCCTTTTATTATGGAGATGTAGCCAACCAAACCGCTTGTTCTGCAGCAGCACAGGCTGCCAAAACAATCTGTTTATTCCTAAAGCATCTATAATCTTCACAACGCAAAGAATTATTGTGGCAGTAACACCGTCCAGAGCAGCTCGTTGTTGAAGCAGGTAAACCTGCATACAGAGGAAGCTGTGCGTCATGATGTCCAAAGCGATGCTCTGTTCAACAACAGGACACTTTTAATATAGGCTATCTCAATCAATGCAGTGACCATCTGCCATAGATCTTACGGTGTGTAGACTTCATTTGCTCTGCAGAGACTAAAGACGCTTTTAATGCGCTGTTAATGGAAAGTGAAAGTTAACACTTGCCGACTTGTGAAAGAGCGACTCAGACTGCTTTCCAACACGGTCACAGGTCCATGGTGGCTCACTGGGTATCAGTTGTATTAGTAGAACATTAAAGCCTTAAACTGAAAAGATATTTGCCTGATTTTGTAAATGTTTGCATCTGTCCAGCTCTGAGTGACGAGCGCCCGACCAGCGCTTTACTGCGTAACTGCGCGCGCACAGCCTGGATGAGCTCATTTCAAAATGCAGATTCCAGACTGGTTCAGTTATAAAAGGTATGAATGGAAAATGTAGTGAAATTAAAAGTACATTAGATGTACCCACCCATCAGCTAGAAGTAACAGCAGCACAAAAGAAAAGTCTGTAATATAGAGGCTCTTTGCTGCACCGGCAACTTTTTAGTGCAACTTTTTTCCCTCCCTCAACATTTAAATAGGCCACATTTTGTCCGCGACTGATGTGGACTGTGAGTGATTGACCGCCTCCTATATGAGCCAGCTCCAGAATCGCCTGAGCCGTGTTTATTTCAGCACCTCTGATAAAGTTCAGCTCACAGCTTCAGGTGGAGCAGAGAGGACAGACACAGAGCTGCAGCTGGATCATCTTATTCTCTGCTAATGTGCAGGAGAATAAGTAACAATAATCTCTCTCTCACTCGCTCTCGCTCGCTCCCGCGCACATAACTGTGGTTAAGCAAATGAAGTTCATTTTTCTGTCTTTTGTTGTTTGTTTTTTCAAAATCCTTCAGAGACCCGGGGCTTTTCAAAAAACATCCGGCGCTATAGCCCCGGACGCCCAGGGCTAACGACGCCGCTGAATAAATGGCTGAAAGGCATTGTGTAATAAATAATATCTTCTGTATCACTTTGTGTTGTGTCCGTTTCCTTTTTCTGTTCAGAAGATTGTGTTACAATATCATTTATAAATGCTTTGTAACTACCTGAATGAATCATGAAATACTGTATGAACAATTGTTTAGAGAACATGTATTGCCTTTAAATTTAATTTGTAAATTGTTAATGAGAGAGACAGTCCTCACTTTAGATGAGCTAATGCAAAATACTTTACTAACCATTAGTAACCAGCATTAATCATGAATTCCAATATTAGTGTCATAAAACATCTGTGAACACGCACTATTAGACCATTTCTAAATAAATGCATATCATGTCAATTTAGCAGTTGATCAAAGGTGGGGAGTAAGATTGGTGGCTTTTAAACGGACCATCTAAGCAACCTTTGCTGGTCCCATCACAGCAGATCTCTGGAGGCACAGATATTGGAGGAGTAATGACGAGTTCAGAGAAACTGTACCAGGCCTGTAACGGTGAGGCTTTTACCCTGTAAAGTTAGCTGGGGCATCTTTCAGGTAGTCTCAGTAGCATCCTTTGGGCTTTGCCACTGGTAGATTTACAAGTTATGCTGAGATTGTTTATATTCTTCCTCTGGAAAGTATAAAAAAAAAACAGGCAGTTATGTAATAATTTTCTTAAACTTTCCAAATGATCTTATGAACCATTAACAACTCATATATAAATGGTTTGTCATTAAAATAATACTTCATTTATAAATAGTGAACCAACCATGTATAAAGTATGAAAATACAATAATTAAGCACTTTATAGATGAGCTTATTAATAAAGAATACAACATGTATAACTGTTTATAAATGACTTACTAATGTGTGTTAACGTAAGAACAGTGGTTTATAAATGATGAATTAAAAATGTACTAATACTTAACAACTGCTTCATAGTGTGTAGATAAAGAATAAAACATTTATAACTGTGTTTATGAATGACGTAATAATGTGTATTAATATATGAACAATGCTTTATAAATGATGAATTCTGTATTTACTAATGCTTAACTAATGCTTTATAGAGTGTAGTTATTATAAAGTGCTACCGAAAAATGGCCTTTTATGGAATAGTTTTAACATGGCTGACATAACAATGGATTTGGTTTATGGAACAGAAACTTACGTCCACACAGATCCAAGGTGAAAAGGGGGTTCTTCCACACACCATAGAACTGCACCTTAGCACAAAAGTCTGCCCATCTTCCCTTCATTTCCTGGATGTATTTGCAGTTGGTGCCACCCAGGATGCGACGCAGCTCATCCATTGCCTAATACAAAATTGTTCTCATCCAACAAAGGTTAAAGTCAAGGGCAACTGGACTTGGTTGAAGATACTGGAAGACGTTTCATCCCTCATCCAAAGAACTTCTTCAATTCTGACTGACTGGAAGGTAAACTCAGCTATTTAACCTCAGTGGGGATCATCGATAGCTGAGTAGATAGGAAGTAGATAGGGAATCGATAGGGAATTAACTACCAACCAGAGAAAGATGTTCTGACCAAAGGATTAAACTTTGCCATTACACCACAGCAGCTACCTATAGTGGACCTGATCACAGCCACAGAATCAGCCATTAGGAAAAACAAATTAACAGAAACAGAAGTGGAACAGCTCTGACTAAAGGTATCTGCAGCCCTTTCTAACGCGAAGCCCCCCCCCTTCCAACCTCACCATCCAGGAAAGGAAGGCTGTGACATCTCTGAGCAAGGATCAAAGCATCTCTATCGTACCTGCTGACAAAGGAAGATTCACGGTAGTCCTTAACATAGCGGACTACCAGAACAAGGTTAACACACTACTAATGGACACAAACACATATGAGACACTGAGACGAGACCCAACCAGCGGATACAAGAAAAAGGCCATAGAATGTCTACAACAGCTACAGAAAGACAACACTATCAACCGTGAGCAATATTACCGTTTGTATCCTGGAGAGGCCATTCCATGCATTTATGGACTACCCAAGATACACAAAGAAGGAGCCCCACTCAGGCCGATTATCAGCATTTACTTGGTCACCTACAACACTGCCAAACGCATTTCTACCACCTTAGCTCCTTTGCTGGGAAACATGCCTCACCACATCCAAAACTCTATTGACTTTGTAAATAAAGTTCGAGGACTAAAACTGGATCCAGATGAAACCATGGTATCCTATGATGTGACCTCTTTGTTCACCTGCATCTCCACCATAGAAGCAGTAGAAACCGTAAGGAAACGGCTAACACAAGACAACACCCTGGACAACAGAACTAGCCTCAGCCCTGACCAGATCTGTAAACTACTCGACCTTTGTCTAAACACCACCTTTTTCCAGCACAACGGGGGATTCTACAGACAGAAGCATGGCTGTGCCATGGGCTCACCGTATCCCCGATTGTGGCAAACATCTACATGGAAGAAGTGGAGAACAAAGCCCTCAACTCTTTCAAAGGAACAGCACCAAGCCACTGGTACAGATATGTGGACGACACCTGGGTCAAAATTAAAAGCCAGGAAGTGCAAGCTTTCACAGAACACATCAACTCTGTGGATAGTAACATCAAGTTCACACGAGAAGATGTCCACAACAACACTTTGGCCTTCCTGTACTGCTCTGTACACATTGAAGAGGACAGGAGCCTGCAGATTGGGGTTTACAGAAAACCCACACATACAGACCAATATCTGCTGTTCGATTCCCACCACCCACTGGAGCACAAGCTAGGGGTCATGAGAACATTGCACCACAGAGCGGAAAACATACCAACAAGCGCCCAGGCCAGAGAGAAGGAACAGAACCACCTGAACAAGGCACTTACAGCCTATGGATACCCTAAATGGGATTTTGTGAAAACAGCCAAAAGATCAAAGAAGAACAAAACTACAGGGGAGGAGGAAAAGAAGGTCAAACGCAACAACATTGTGATTCCCTACGTGTCTGGAGTATCAGAGAAACTCAGGAGGATTTTCAACAAACACAACATCCCTGTGTTCTTCAAGAACACAATGAGACAGATACTGGTACACCCCAAAAAAGGATAGAGGACACTCATTTGAGGGCCATCAGGTGCACATCTTAGACAGAGAAGATGGATGGTTTGAAAGCTTAACATGCAGTACCTGGTAAAGAACCACAGCCACAGAGTGAGGTTGTAAGCTAGCTGGCAAATGTTAACATTGTTAGCTAGCTGGCTAGCCTGCAGAATGATAGGTGAAATGCCGTTAGATATAAGATATCTAACGGCAGATATCTTTAACAAAACCGTAACGTTAATCCTGACAACATGATTTTTGCAAATATAATAAGTCTATGTAGGCTAAAGTTGCATACCTTGAACTGTTGTCCGCCCAGTTTGCATCGAAGAAATGTGCCTCCGTTATCAGACCGCAAAATCGTTAAGTGACTGACATCATCTAAATGTGACGGCCATGAATTGACAATGCGCACTTGCAGAAAATACTGTAATTTAAAATCAAAACGTAAAACAGAAATATATTCCTCTTAATAAACAGTGTTTTCATATCAAATATCATGATCTAAAAAGTTATAAATTTGTACATTAAATTTTATATATATTTTTTTTTCATTAACAAGATAACATACAGGGAAGATAATAATACAAGATAAGATACTTGTAGGGAAGGAACAAAACACCATAAATCAACTGGTACAATACAATCACTGTCTGTGCAAATAAAAGGGAGTCTTACAAACACAGAAAATAAATGAATAAACAGAAAAGGGGTCTACTAGTTAGGCAAAAAGGCTATAGCAAACAAAATAAAACCTCATTTAGTATACCAGAGGAGATTTATAAAAAACAATAACTGCCTCGATATAACACTACACATCTTTCTTGCAGTTTTACTAGATTTTTCTTTTCTCAGTGATGAAAAGAAAATTTTAAAATAATTCATGACCCATGAAAAATAAGGCTTAGAAGATTTCTACTTATTAATGTGATATTTACCCATGAGAACAATCATATGCAGTAGATCAGATGAGGATGGATTTACATTGTCCAAACAAAAGATAATGTGTGACAAGTTAAAAATCATAAGTGACAGCCAGATCGAACGTTAAATGGAAATAGTATAATACAAAGTAGTAAAATAATTTCACTGATGTTTTCATTGTGACATCACAAGTAAAGGAAGCACTGCAAAAACTAAAATCTTTGTAAGATTAGTTATCTTAATTGAGGGCAAAATATACTTTTTTTCTCTGACAAGATATTTCTTTTTACCAGGCAGCTTTTAGGTTAGAGAATTTTACTTGTTTTATTGGTCTTAAGTAGCAAGTGAAATATTCTCATTTTGTTGGCAGATAATTTTACTTATTTTAAGTAATTTTCCTTGTTTTTGAGAGCTCAGTTTTTGCAGTGGGTGAAGTGCTGGACTACAAACGAGCTGTTTTCAAGCAGTTCAGACCAGAGTTTTCTGTGGGAGATGGGAACTCCCTTTGGGCTGGACTTTGGGCTTTCATAGATATAACTCAATAAAGGAGAGGTAAAAAGCCAAAAAGCAGAATACCACCTCTTAAAGTATTCCCGTGTCATAGTGTGAGGGGGGCTGTTATGCAGAGGTCAATATTGCCGTAGCCTCGAGAAAAACACCTTGATAAATACGTTCTGGTATTTTAAGATGGCTCAAGGTGACCAGTTGTTTTAGATCAGCCCAAACAAAGTGTTACCTGGTTGATGACGTGCTTCATCAATGACTGGAAGTCAGACAGCTGTGATTGGTCGATCAGCTCACAGGTAACGTGGAGAACTGGGAGAAGATGTTACTTGTTGCTCAGGTGACTTTGAATCCAGCTTAATGCGATTTTGTAAAAAGTTTTATTTTATTTCAGTTTCTTTTTTCCTATTAAGCTCTGATGTAGAGCTGATTTCTACAATCATGATCGCCGTAGTAGATTAAAGATGCGACTTGAAACACGGCAGAACATATCTGTAAATGTGTGACGAATCTGGGGATGGAGGCAGTCCGCAGCTGCTGCACACAACACCTGCACAATATACTGTCAACACTGTGCTACAGGAAGAGCAGAAGTGGAAATTAAAAATAAAGAGCTGTCTCTGTACGGACAGCTCGTCTCCCCAATCAAAATGGTTTCCTTGGACTGTAAATCCCCTTTGCTCAAACATGTTGTGTAAATGACGAAGAATAAGGTTTAAATGTTTCCTGTAACGCTTTGTCTTTATTTCATGTTTCCTGTTTAACCGGAAGTTTATTTTAAAAGGAAACTATACTGGCGTAAGCTAGTGTTTACATCACCACAGCCAATTACAGTCACTTTCAGATGTGGGCATGTCAAGAATGCTGCATTCTAATTGGCTCATTGGTGTTAACAAGAACCTTTAGGTATCGAACTTCGGTACCGAAAAAGACGAGGCATTTTTTGATACTCGTGGTATTGAGGCAATTCAGTCGGCGCCTAAAAAGTATTGAACTCAATACCCAGTCCTACGACCTGCCCAGCACAAAATGGTGATCAAAGCATATCGAAGCGGTAACGGCACCTAGAGAGAAAAAGAGAAGGAGAAGTGTTAAAATGAACGGGGAGAGGAAGATAAAGGTACTTTAGCAGCAGTCCAGAGCGGCTACAAGGTCTGTTTACTGCTATAGTTTGTGTCTGAGTACATTTGAGTGGATTTAGTGAAAACTGCTAACTTTCCGGTTCTGTGTTAAGCTAATGCATTGTCTTATTTTCTGTCTGTAAATTTCTGTTCAGCTCTTCCGTTGGTCTGTACGTTGCTCACTGCAAGGAAGTTCATTAAAAGACAACAGAGTATCAGTCAGGGCTGACCTTTGTTCCACTGGATAGCTACATGTTGTCTGTCACCGGAGGCAGGTTTTTATGGTTCTTAAAGACCACACTCAGGGCTGGGAGGGTTACTCTAAACATGTAATCCGCTACAATTACCAATTACGTTTTTTAAAAATGTAAACAGTAACGTAATGTAATCTGATTACTATTAGTTACTTTTGGATTATTTCAATACCAAATAGGCAGCTGAAGAATAACAAACAAACACAGAATAACAAAATCTCCCGTTCCCAAAATCCATGTTTCAATGTTTTAATATGCTTTGCACTATGTCACCACTATGGCAGTATCTGGCCCATTAATGACAAAAACCCTTGTTTTGTAGCTATTCTTAAAAATATTTAAAAGTCTGTCATTTGGAATACCATTTTAAAATGTAGATGACTCAGTCTGCACTTTTCATTAATTTAGCGTCCAATGAAAAGATTTCTCAATATGAAGCTGCTGAAGCAGAGTGTTTCTGGAACTCACCCCACTGATTACTGAACACAAAAAATTGTTCACTGATATTTGAAACTGGATCAGATTTGGTGGAGAAATATTAGAAATATGGAGAAAATATATTCTAGTTTTCTCAGACTGTAATATGATTCAATTCAATTCAATTCAATTTTATTTATATAGCGCCAAATCACAACAACAGTTATCTCACAGCGCTTTTCATAAAGAGCAGGTCTAGACCGTACTCTGAAGTTATTTACAGAAGCCCAACAATTCCCACCAAGAGCAAGCACTAGGCTGACAGAGGCAAGGAAAAACTTCCTTTAAGAGGCAGAAACCTCGAAGCAGAACCATGGCTCAGGGTGGGCGGCCATCTGCCTCGACCGGTTGGGGGTGAGGGGA